>CAAKHB010000686.1:24161-49066 GCA_901007665.1 Aeoliscus strigatus
TGCTCATTGTTACAGTGAAGATGGGATGAGGAACAAAACTGGGATTTTGCAAGCCCCCCCACCACCACCACCACACACACACACACCCTGTGGGGGGTGGGGGGTCTCTGCTGCAGGGCCACTCTGACTTCATGTGCATGTGTCGTCCTGCTGTTGCCTCCCGTGTGAAGTCTCCTGCTGGAAACCACTCACTCATCCACCTCATCCCTTCATCCCCAGCTCTCTAACTCACCACCCAGGTTCAAACTCCCCACCCCACACACACACACGCACGTACGCACGCACGCACGCACACACACACACACAGGAGTGCCTGCCTTAAAAAAAAGTGTCGTCATCCACCCAAACTCACACCAACCAATGCAGCACATCTCCAGGAACCAGCTCCTGGTTCAGACCAGGTACCAGCAGCTCATCTCCCAAACACTCTCACCCCTCCTGCCGGAGGGGTGGGGGGCGGTGGGCTTTCAACACGTTTTCTTCTTTTGTCGGTAAGTTCCTGCGGGTTGTGTGAAGTGTCATGAGTCTTACCTTCTACCTGCTCCCCGACATGCCACCGTCCCCCATCACATCACTGAGTGGGAGTGGGATGAACACACACACTCACTCTCTCACACACACACACACACACACACGGTGGCCATGGATGAGCTCGTCCTCCATTCCTCTATCAGTGCGCTTCTCCAGATGCCTGGCAGCCCATCGTCCCCGGCCGCCGCTCCAGGTTTGATGAGGCATCAGCCCTGAGCTGGATGAGAGAGAGAGGAGGTGGGTGGGGGTGGAGCGGTAGAAGGAGCAAGGGGGGAGAGAGGGAGAGAGAAAAAGAGAGGGAGGGAGAGAGAGAGAGGGAGAGAGAGAAAGAGACAGGGAGGGAGAGTGAGGGAGAGAGAAAGAGAGAGGGAGCGATGTGTCAAGCCAGCAGTGTGACTAGCGTTGATCAACCCTTCAGAGTAAAAGGCTGAACTCAAACAGAACCGTTCATATTTCCATGTGTTTATACGGTCTATGTACCTGCAGTGGTCCGGTTACCACGGGAACCGCCTCCACATCTTTTCTTGCTGCTTCTCGGGCTGCTCTTGTTCCGTCTCCCGAACGCTTTGGATCTGTCCATCGATCTGAGGAGAGCCACAGGTGATCACGCAGCTGATTGGCTGCAGAGACTAGATGTTGGGGGGGAACCAACGAATGGTCCACTGATCAATCAATCACACATTTATCATCAGTGATCGGTTGTTTGTCAGTAAACAAACAGCTGCTTCAGTGTGGATGTTTGTTACAAAAATAACTAGGAGGTTATGAACAGATTGTAAAGAAATGTAGAGTAACTGCTGCTAAAGGACCAGGACCAGATGATGTTGGGAGTGTTCTGGAACCATCTGGATCCAGGAATCTCTGGCAGGATTCTTTAGGATCACAGAAATAATAATAAATGAAGATTGTTATGATTATTATTTACATTACATTTACATATATAATTCATTTTTTTATCACTGTGTGATCAGGACATTTCTTACTCGACGGTAAAGGGTCAGATTGTTGACAACAGAATCCAGTAGGTTCTCTGATCAAAGTTGAGATCAAAGGATCCAGATCCTGACAAAGTTCTGAGGTCCACACACCTCCCACCATCTTCAGACATGTTTCAACCAAACAGACAATCAACGTGTACCTCAGACCTCCAGGAACGATGTCGCTGTCATGTGACCCCCTGATCCACATCCGTCCACAGGAAGTGGAAGTGGACAAAGTCCCAGACGAGCTCGTTGGCAGATGACGTGAACATCAGGTCCACTCCTGAGCGGAAAATGACTGATGGGCAGGGTTTTATTCTGAAGGTTTGGACAGGAAGTCCTGCCTGTTGCCGTGGTTTCTGCTCTCGTTGGAGCTCCCCAGAACGCCGTATGCTCTGAGCAGCTGGAGGACAAGAGTGTTGGTGGAATCTACTTTCTGTAGTTTGATCTTCTATCACACACACAAACACACACACACACACACACCTTCTGCCATCACAGGAAACAGATTTACAGTCTATAAATAAAACATCAACATACAATTCAAAATTATCTGTATTTTTAAATGATATTTATGTATTTTTCACCATCATTTTTTAAATCCCTGTCACCAACAACGTTGTTTCTATAGGAATGTGTGTGTGTGTGTGTGTGTGTGTTGTGTAAAGGATAGCACGAATACAGATTGAACCGTCTTCATTAGCATGTACCTGAGGGGCTGACGTCTCTACGGGATGTGGTGAGACAACCTGACACCAAACGCTGTTACCGCCACTACAGGGACACACACACACACACACACAGAAAGAAACACACACAGACACACACACCGTCAGCTGCCTGACATTCTGGACAGAGAGGAAGACCCAAAACAGCAGCAGCTGAGATTGAGGTGGAGAAGAGGAGAGAGGAGAACACAGAGATGAAGACCACAGCAGGATGTGGTGAAGACCACAGGAGGAGGAGGTAAAGACCACAAGAGGTGAAGACCACAGCAGGAGGTGGTGAAGACCACAAGAGGAGGTGGTGAAGACCACAGGAGGAGGAGGTAAAGACCACAAGAGGTGAAGACCACAGGAGGAGGTGGTGAAGACCACAGGAGGAGGTGGTGAAGACCACAGGAAGAAAACGTGAACAGAAGAACTTCAACGTCTGAACAAAGTTTTCAAATAATCGGCATCTTTCACTGGAGCTGACCTCTGACCTGGGGTCAGAGGAGGTGTGAATGTGTGTTCTCCTGCATGTTCCATGTACAGTACAGTAACACACTCACACGCACACTCTGATTAGCCTCTGCATTTATCCAGTGTGTTGAAACAAATCCAGTCATTGATCCACCACCACTGGGGGAGAAATACAAGCTTCAACGGGCCCCTGGGGAACACACACTAACACACACACAGAGTTAACTGATGAGGACTGGAGCTGATGCCAAATACACTTACTCTACACACACACACACTTAACTGTATGCACACTTTACTGTAGACACACTTAACTGTATAGACACACAACCGAAACACCACACTACAAATCATCACACTACCAAAAACCACAACACTATACATCCTCTGAGTACTATAAATTACAGCGCTGACTTGTGATGTCAGTGTGTGTGTGTGTCAGGCGTTCTGGTAGAACCCCGTTCCTGGTGCAAACATTGATTTCCTGACGTTTTACCTGAGATCAGCTGACCTTTCCAAAGGCTGAGGCTCCGTTGAAACGTCCCACAGTCAGTGAACGCTCCGTCAGCTGACGGTGGCGTGCTCGCGGCCCTTCTCCATACTCTGATGACATTTGTCAAGTGACATTTTGTGAAGAGGAACGGTCACAGGAACTGAGGAGTCCCGTTGCCATAGTAACCTTTTCTCTGAAAATTCTTCTCCACTGACATTTCACAGGACAGCAGGGTGATGCAGGCGGCGTGTGTATCTTGACTAGATCCTTTCCATCATGGATCAAACTGCTGTTAATGAAACGGTGTGAATCTGGATAAATGACCAATGACACACTGCAAAAAGTCTAAATGTGACTGAGGATACTGGTCTATCTTTAATCAAAATGTCAAATTCAAAGTTGATAAAATACATACAATCAGACACATCACCTGAAAAAGTAACTTGCTTTTTACCTTTCCTTTTTCACTTGTTTCAAGCAAAGTCCCACTAAAAAACAGGACAAAAATCTGCCAGTGGAACAAGTGTTGCTTAGATCAAGTGAAAAATGTCTAAAAATGAGTTTTTCTTCAGGTGATGTCTCTAATTTTAAGATATTCGAGACATATGGAGACATTTTGATGGGATATAAGACACATATTCTCACCTTTTGGCAGTGAATGTCGTTTTGTCCACAAACCAAAGATATTCAGTTTCCTGTCACCAGAGAGTTTTCACTTCTGTTTATAAAAAAATCCACAAAACTTTTGATAATAGATGGCGACTAGTTTTATCAATCGTATGATTGAGGAGGAGGATTTCCAGCAGGGGACGTAACAGGTACAAAGAATATTCAACAGATATTAATTGAAAAACCAAAGGTTTAATTACATTAACACTCAAAGGAATATGAGCCATGAAATATATATTTATATATATATATAATTTTTTTAAAAAGGTTGATTACGTGCAACAATTCATAGCAAAAAAACAAAAAGCATGAAAACAAAATGCTACTGTCTAAACTCTGCAGGCTAATTAATACAATAAATTAAAAGGGTTGAATGGGATAATGGACGACAGCAGGTGCTGCACATTTTCAGGATTCTGTTAAAGAACACACATCGTTTGTCAGAGCACGAGGTGTTCGAGGCACTTGAGGCGCCTGCCGCTGTTAATACCTCTCATCGTTAGTGTTTCAGAAGATTCATGGGTTCGACGGTAGTGTTGCTCCTCCTGGGTCCCAGGCAGGCGGTGGAACCATCCGTGGTAGCCGTGGATTGATTGTGGATCGCATTCCACAGTCTTTGCAGCGAAGTAAACGTATACACCCACGACAGATAAGACGAGATGAACGAGGCGTCAAACCACAAACTTGTTCTTGGTGGTCGAACCACTTTTGGTGGCGGTGTCGAAATGCAACTGGTAGCCGATGGTCATCTTCAGGGGGAGACCCAGGCGCTCCTTGTAAACCCTCCTGTTGACGTGGAAACTACAGAGTGAGACAGGAGCTACGTGTGTGATCGGCTGACGGTGGCGGCCCGGCTCACCCGATGTGGGTCACCGCTTCACGGTTCTCGTAGTCTGACGTCCACACAGCGATTTTGTCTCCTTTGGCGCGGATGTTCACCACAGCACCGCAGACGTCGTCGCTGTAGTCGTCAAAGGCCTCTCCCACTAAACACAGGAGCTGAGGACGGGACAGACACACACACACACACACACACACACACACAGTGACACACAGGTCCTCATACAGGGACACGTTCATCTGGGGAAACAAACCTGTGATTGGCTTCAGGTCGACCTGAGCACTCGTCAGTCCAGAGTTGTCAAATGTATTTACAGAACCTGCAATAAGACATCTAATGTCCTGATCTGATTGGAAATCAGGTCCAATAAAGTGATTTTCAACTGATTGGAGCTGTCTGGAAAATATCGGCTCTTATTTTGAATGTCATAAACGGTTGTGTTTGTTTTGTTGTCACTAGAAACTGATGACAAATACATATTTTCCTTCTAGATTGTGTGAGAAGAGTCGCCCAGATCTTTACTATGATAAGTTCATTACTAAAATCTCATTTGTTTACACTGTTATTGAATTAAACTGTTGATAGATACACTCACAGCAGACAGTGGAGTACCGTTATTATGGGCTATTTGTGCTCAAAAAACGTCCATCGGTTGCTGAAAGCTGAGAAGCTGCTGTCATTACGGTAACAGCTCACCGGCTTCAGGCAACAGAGTGAATGGGATTACCGTAATGACAACAACATGGATGTTGTCTTACCTTCTCTGTCCTCAACCCCGCCCCCTCCCCTCAGTCTCAGTGACTCCTCAGCCCCTGTCCCTCCTCAGTCACCCCCCCACCAAGTCATCAGTATTTACAGTCCTCTGAGTGCTGTTTGCTGACTGGTCGGCCGTACCACTGAGATGTTCAGTGACCTTTAGAGCATCAGAAAGTTCACTGCGACTCAGAGCGAGTGATGAGTTCCCATTGGCTGTCGCTCCACAGAGAGACGTCACCCCCCCACATCATCAGTGAACACCAGGACAATAACGGCTGCTGTGACGCTCCTGGTGCCAGCATTCAGTTCCAGAGATGGGAGGGGGGGTATCGGGCCGCAAAGCGACAGTCGGTGGGACGTGCTCTGAGACAAACGTACCGTCTCCAGCCAGAAGCGGTCCAGGTCCAGTCTCCTCTGCTGCTTGGAGAGCGCGATCAGCCAGCGGCCGCCGCGTTTGTTCCTCTCATCCTCCCACATGGGCTCGATGCCGTCCTGCAGCGACATCACACAGGGACAAAGACCTTTAGAGTCTCAAAACCATTCCACCTGTGTCTGGAAGAAAAGGGTCATGAACCCTTTAACACACACACAGCATTGCGGCTCATACCTTCCCGCTAGCACGCTTTACAGTACCTTAATTATGTGACTATTTGCGCAATCAGAAATTGCTGAGCTGCAAAACCCCAAAATCGTACATATTTGTCTCACTTCTAGCCATAAGATCTCTTTAAACGTAAAATAAAACACTTCACCTGAAAACACAACTTGTTTTTAAACAGTTCAATTGAAATTACACCAAAAAATCTGACACAGGAGCAAGATTTTTTAAAGTGGAAATTCCTAATTACTTTTTCAGGTGATGTGTCTCATTTTAAGGGTAAAGACATTTTTGGGGTTTTTGATTAAATATCACATCGGATTCTTTGTAAGATTTTGAATTTTTGCTGTGTGAAAGCTGAGAAGTGTCACTGGGTTCCTCTACCTGGTGTGAAGAAGGAGCTAGAAGGAGGAGGAAACGTCCATTGTTGTTGTCATTACGGTACAGAGCCAATGGGATTACCGTAATGACAGCAAGATGGTAGCGCCAATGTAGCACCAGGAATACTGTCGGGACAATGTCCGATCAGAACTGTCGACAGGCAACCTCAATATCTGGAAATCAGTTTCCACACCAGCATATTCAAAACATAGAAGAAGGAGAGCGGCTCTAGTCGGTGCAGATGGTCGCACCAACGAATGATATTTGAGAATTGCCAAACACGTTGTAATTAGCGGCCTGGAGCGGCTTCCTGCTGTCCGATCTACTCGGCGTCCCCCTCCACGTCTCATGTCCTGTCGTCCCCGCGGCTCAGATGAGCTCAAACCATCGAGTCCCAACACACACTGTGAGAGGGGAAACCCTGATGGTTCCTGTGTACAGACAAGTTACCTTGAAAAGGGAGTAATCACAGCCCGACATGAGGTTGCTTGACAACTGGATGTGGTTGTAGAGACTGAAACGAGCAGAGAGTGTGGTGAACGTGTGACAGCGCTTCACATGCACGTCGCTCAGTAAAACGACAACAACAATGAGACTCGTGGCTTCTTACGCCCAGAAATCTTCCACTGTGTCAAACTTGGAGATGAGCCGCAGGTTGGCCTGCCATGTTTTGTTCTTGTCGTTCTTGAAGAACCAGAGACACCATCTGTTGGGGCGGAATCAGAGAAAAGAATTAGCATAAACGCAGCACACCCCCTAATTAAAACACGCAGTGAACAGAAGTCACAGAAATCCATTGAGCTTTTCAACAGATGATGGATGCACCTGACACAAAGTGTTTCACGCCCCCGCACTTACGCTCCAATTACCCGAGACCCGGAGTGTCACTTTGATGCTGAATCCTCTCAAGGTTCAAAGTCCTCCAGCACCTTTCTGAAGGTGCATTGAGGTACAGCTGCTGTTCAGATACTGAAACAGTGTGTTTCACAGCTGTTCCTTCAGCTCATCTCACTCTTTTAGACATAAAACTCACTCACGAGTACACGCAAATGTTTTGTTTCTGGAGGCTGAATGCGATCATTGTTGAATCAATGTGAAGACGACACCGTTACTCCTGCGTGTGTCCAACCTGAACGATGACGTCAGCTCCACCTCTCCTTAGCCTCATGCTAACTGGCTAACAACAACAATGGCGTATGACCGTGTTGAATGTGATGTGTCTATTCATTCGTCCACACAAATGTATGAACATAAACAAAGAAATGTATTTCTGTGGTAGCATCACAGCTCCACCTACAGGCCTGGAGGACCTACTACAGCAGATTCACTGGATCTGAGTGGACGCACACATTTCTGGAGACGCTTCAGTGTGGACGGAAAAGCTTTTTAAAAAAAAATTTGCTCCGTCTCTGTACGAACGTGGCCTTTGATTGTAGCTTATTAAACGTGATTACTTTGTTTTCTATGTTCCTCTGCGACGCATCGGATTGGTTGTCGCTTGACCTCTTTTTTTCACATTTCACAGAGCAAACAACTCATCGATTCGTGGCGGCAATTATCCACAGATGAATTAATGATCACGTTATTTGAATCTCTGCTCGACAAATGTCTGTTGTTCTAGTTTCTAATATGTAATTCTGCACTAAAACAAACATCGAAGAAAAATGATTCAGTTCCACTTGTACAGTTTGTGTTTTTGTCTACGTTTGTTGAATTCACGTTTCTTCTATATGAGTGTGCGCTCAGCGATGAAGGATGTGTGTGTTGTTGCTGATCAAATGTGTGATGAATAAGTCACCAATCTTTGCTTTGAAGCAGCTGACGCATATATTTCCTGACATTCATACAGTTACACATATTCACTCGGGAGCAGCCCGGTCCAGTGACTGGGTGAACGTGTGTGGGTGTTTATGAATATTAATGGGACGATGGCTGAATGTGATTTATGTTTTTTTAGTTCAACTCTGCTCCAAAACTCTTCACGCTTCAGCAGACAGACCTGTCCATAAAAACACTGTAACCTGTCTTTTTACAACAACTCTGAATCTAATACAATCGAATAGAACATGAGAAACTGATGCTGGCTGTAATTAACAGAACAATCCTCTTATATTTTTACATGTCAGTGAACTGTGCTTCATTTAAAATAACTATTACAATGCCTAAGAGACATTTGGCTAGATTGACACTGATTTCTAGAACACAGATGCACTAAGGATGGCATAAAACAGCAGAAACTATGGACAGGCAAACGTCTCATGATAAACTGCGGGTTTGTACTCTACAGTGTCAGTACGTTCCTACAGTTATCTCTCCTGTGATGAATGAAGAGACATGCTCATGCTGAGAGAATACATTGAACATACTTGTTAAGATGTTATGACAGAATACTTTACACTTGCACTGAAATATTTAAATGTCAAATTAAATGTGAGCTCTAAATTTGCCACTTGGCCTTCAAAGCATCTTTAAATTGCAAATACTAACTTGTTCTGGAGTGGGTGCTTGATGTAGGCCTCTGGGCTCACCACCTCCTGGCATGACTCGCCAGCTGCTTCTTCATCAGGCAGAGGGGGGGTGGGACTGATTTCCTGGACGAGGATGTGTGTATGTTATTAGACCTCCTCTGATAAACCAATAGCTGTGATTTGTAATCTCTTAAAATTTAAAGAACTGTAAATACTTTGTCACCTTGCATTCCCCAATTAACATTGCGTTACTACCTCTGCAGACAAAATACCTTCTGTTTAATGATTCAGTAGTTATAGCTAAAGCATACTGGACATACTCTGTAAAAACTCAATTTTACTAACAATATTTGTCTTATTTCTAATCAAACCGCCTCATTTACACATTAAATCGATTTACTCTAAAACAAGACACCTCTGAAAAAAATAACTTGTTTCAAGCAGGTTTTCACTTGCCAAACACGTGGAACATTTGCTAAGAAAAATAAACACTTGTTCAAATGGCAGATTTGAACAAGTGAAGTGCAAATTTACTTGTGAAAAATTTACAAGTGAAGATTGACTAAAAAAAGTCACATTTTCAGGCGATGTCTTGTTTTTAGTGTAAAGACTCTGGCTTTGTGCAGTGTACGATGCGACTCTCGATTAATGACATACTAAGACAAGTCTAGAATGCAGAGGGATTTTAATAGCAAACTGTTGCCAACTGGAACAATGTGACGTAGCTAGCTGTGCTAAGCTCGACGAGGAGCCTTCTCCAACCACTCCAAACAAAGTTCTGTTCGTGGAACTCAAATCAACCGGACTAACTTCCTCTCCGTTCCGGTGACGCACACACCGTTTGTCGCGGTGTTAACTTGCGCAAAATTCACACAGAATCTGGCGCCGTTACTGGTTTCTGGCCGTAAAAAGTGACTGATACGTGGTTTAGTCATAACGTCAACCCGAGAGATGTCCACACAGCAGCAGCGGGGCGGGATTCTGCTGATAACGTTACACTTCGGTGGTGGCACGGCACGTAAACTTCAGACAAGTCCAAACAGTGAGACAGTGACACGTTAGCATTAGCAGAGGTGCTGTTAACATCCATAAGGAAAGGCGTGCATCTACCGCCGTCCTAAAGGTAAGTAATAACGAAGGCTCCTGAATGTTTAGGCGTCTTTAAATAAAGTTCTCACCGGGTCGGCGGCCGCCATCTTACAAATCTCAATCACGAAAGTCTCCTCCGATTGGCTCGCCCCACCCCACGTGGCGGCTATGCGGCCATGCGCAGTGCGCCGCCGCTGGCTGGACGCCGCTTGCTCACGGCTCCACCCCTCCTGTCGACGAAGGCATGGCGAGCACCGAGGGTGGAAGGGAGTGTGAGACCCTGGGCTGCGCCAAGGACGCGAAGCTGCAGTGTCCCACATGTATCAAGCTTGGAATTCAAGGTTCATACTTCTGCTCACAGGTACGAGCGTTTTCCCGGAGCTCCCGGGGGAAATGGCCGCTGCTGCCACACACTCCGGCCCGGTGGCTATCACGAGGCTGCTAAGTTCCAAGCTAGGTTGACACGTTCGGTGATCAGGTGATAACATGGTCGTTGAAAAAAAAGGTGTAGAGACTTGTTCATATAGCGGAGGATGAATGATGCACTCAGCCATTGTGACTGATGACTAACATGAGGCCGAAGGGAAATTTTAGCTTGCTAAGTTAACTCTTAGCTGCTTAGCTAAAGTAAATGAAGAAAATAACGCTTTGTCAATACAAAAATAATACGTGTATTGCATATACTTTTTATACTGACAGCCGGGACAATGCATGTGTAATAACGATACGAGTGCACATGTGCTCATGTACATGTAACGTTTGGCTGGTTAGCTATGAGATGCTAAATGCTGCGTGACAACTCAACAATGTTTGACCCGCTCATCGTATCACTCTAAACACAAACCTTCCAGAATAGTTGTTTGTCTGACTATGAACCATTGAAGCCCCTTATGACCCTCCACATTGAAATAATCCATTGAGCCAGATCTGCATTAACAGTAAGGCAACTTCTAGTACTGACAGGCTTGTACAGGTGGTGTGTGTGTGTGTGTGTGTGTGTGTGTGTAGCCAGTCACATGTGAGAGTTGACAGATTGTGGATGGAGTTTGTTTTTTTTCTAGCCGCAGCAGACACACTAACACAGTGAGAATGTTAATATTCAACAATCCAGTCCTGTAGTTTAGCGACAATACCCAGGAAGTACTGGAACACAGATGAATCTGTTTTAAAAACAGCACACACTCGTCCCACGCCTGGTTTCCTTTCCAAACCACAGCCGCCTCCTCCAATGTGTCCTACAACTCCCATAACATCAACAGGTACCCGGAATTAATATTGGTTCATCTCAACAAACAAAAGACAACCAAAAAATCCTCCACACAATGGCCCCAACCCGTCAGCTGCCTCCATGAATTCTCTGTTTGCAAACTCTTTTTTCCACACACCTCTTACATATCTTTTACAATTTCACAGCAACATTTAAATGGTAAACTGTCTGTGAAGGCTTCACAAATAGTTGAAACACTGGTGCATGACCCTGGAGGTATTCGCTGCGGTTGCAGTTTTGGCTGCAACCTGACACTGTTCTGTCAGTGTTCAACACTAGGTTGAATTAAAGACACCCGGTCTGATAAACACTCTGACAGAAAGCTAATTAAATGCTTCCAAACATAGGTTTCATCGATGTTTTCTCTTTGTCATGCTACTGCTGACTATCGCTGGCTGGATGAGCCACAATATGAATAACTTGGATCAAAACAAATTCACACTGAGAAACCTGTGTACTGGTACACATTTCACTGCCTCAATAATGCTTCGATATGTCTGTGTCTAGGAATGTTTCAAAGGGAGCTGGGCGTCTCACAAGTTGATGCACAAAAAAGCAAGTAAGCAGCGTGCACAGATGTCAGGTGTTGATGGCGGTGCAGCATTAATGCAATGTGACACTGGTGCCAGAAGCTTCAGACAATGTGTGTTGTTTCATTAGAGGAGGATAAGAACCAGAATGATTTGAAGAACTGTGTGGAGAATGACGTCAACACAGACCCCTGGCCAGGCTACCGCTACACGGGGAAACTTCGCCCTCACTACCCGCTGGTAGGAAACTGCTCTTGCTTGTGTCATTTCTAAGTGGGAATTGATAGGAATTGGTAGTGTATAAACACTCACTCTTTTTCCAGCTGGTTCACCCTGCTGCTCAGGTGACTGCAGTGAATCAGTTCAGAGTAAATGCATCACTGGCTGTTCTCTCAATCATCAATAACATGAGAGAACTTGAGAAAACTCAAATGTATTACATCACGTCTTGGTATTTTGCGTTTTCTCAGCATTTTCCTTTTTACAGTGTACCTTGTGTGAAGAAGGAGCTAGAAGGAGAAAACGTCCATCAGTTCCTGGAGTTGAGAACAGCCATGTTGCTGTCATTACGGTAATCCCATTCAATGTGTTGCCAGAAGCCAGCAAATTATTACCGTAGTGACAAGAACTTGGATGTGAAGTGCAACTTCTCATTTCCACCTTCTTCTAGCTCCTTCTTCACCCCAGGTAGAGGAACAAAGTGATACTTCTGAGCTTTCAGGAACCATTTTCTGAGAGCACAAATGGTCGTGTAATTACGGTACTCCCAGCGCGAACGTAGCACACGTGATACCGTCGGCGTTAAAGGGTTAATTGGTGATGAAAATATTTATTTGCCACTTGAATATTCAGCTGTGAATATTTCTTCTGAAGAATGAAAAGATTCAGGTGGCTAACTGTTTCTGTCACCTTATTCTAACTAAATCCATCCAGGACTTGCTTGTTGGACAAATTTGGGTACGAAGGGACTATAAGACGAAAAAAAATGACTGGTGCACATTGCAAGTTTCGTTAAGGCTGAATTCCTCCAAGCATTTTCACACATGTGTATTTGTCTGTCCTCGTGATGAAGACTCCCATGAGACCGGTGTCCGGTGACATCCAGAGACCTGACTACGCCGATCATCCCAGAGGTGAGACGACTGCTCTGAAACGACTTCAGTTCTCATCCACTGAGGAGAATCTGTCAAAGTGTCCGGACAGCGACACACACCTGTCATCCGGATGTTTGTTGAACTATAACATGTCAACAGGCTAAGCTAACGTACAGTGTGGAAACAAGGAAATGTCAGCAGGCTTTGACCATTGGATTATTAAATGTGTTAGAGGGCTGAACGCTGATGAGTACTTTAAATTCTATCCAGCATTGCACTAAACAGTTGGGTTTTAATTGAAGCCCAGCTGTTACTTGTGAGATAAGTCCTCTTTCCGTCTGAGTCACTTTCATATCACACAGGTTTGTCTTTACTCGGTACAACCCCCCGTGATCAGTCAGTCACCGTCCAGTCACATCCAGTTGTTATGCTCCTTTGTTGATTATCATTCACTCATCCTGGACTTCTTTCCATATTTGTCTGGGTGAATTAGGGAGATTGCTACCATGGCAACCTCCAGATCCCACGTCACCTGACTATGTAGATCTGTACTTAGGTAGCCATGGTAACAATGGCCCTTTTTCCATGGGCTCTGCTCCCTGTTGTTCTCTGCTGATATTTCTAAACTGTCTCATCCAGTGTCGATCCTCGTGTTCTGATGACACTCTGCTGTCAACCTGTTCTGTTGAGCAGCTGTTCCGAGGAAGTAACGTTCAGTGGTCGTCACACTCCCATTTGGACACTGTGGCTCAACAAGGCGGGCTGTGTATGACTTCTGTGTTGCTTGGCAACCGTTTATGTCCACGCCAACAACCATCTTGTTTAGTTCATACATTATAGATGAGTCCAGCGCTTTGGACCAGACGATATGTAGATGCTGCCTGTTGAGAACAGTGACACCTGTTGAATCAGTTGTTTTAACCCGGCGCTACATTCACGTTAGCGTACTTACGAGTACGTAATTTATTTGAAATGATTTTGAACCCTATTTGAAAACAATTGGTTCCTGATAGTGGAGAAGTTGCACTTCACAGCCAATCTGCTGTCATTCTGTTTTCTCCTTCTCCTGGTTCTTGACACCAGGTAAGAGAACTAAGTGACACCGATGGACGCAAATATTCATGTAATAACGGTACTCCAAAACATGCTGGCATGAACATAGCACTGGGAATATTGTGGTTGTTGAAGGGTTAAAAGTGGAGTTTACTAACTGTGCTTTTCAACCACGCTGCTCCATTCCTCTGCGCCACCAGAGTAAGTGTCATCCTGCGCTGAAGAGCTGAGGCTGTGTAGAGTGCTGTGTGACGTCAAAGAGAACAACGTGAATTAGACAAGGGAGACAAACTGTGGTCACATGCTGCAGACGCTGGGCATTTGGACTCAACATGGGTGGGGCTGGGTGGAGGCGAGAAGCCCCACCCACCCACACCGTCCTGCTTCCCGAGCTGATTGAAGTAGAAGACGGAACCCTCCAGAATCTCCTGATGATGCTGCTGTTGTAGGAAGTGGCGGAGCCAAGCATTATAGAATCATCCTCAGCCAATAGCAGGAGAGCACTAGCAGTAGTAGTTCTAACTTCTAGAGGGCGCCATCACACACATGCAGTGCTAAAGTGCTTGTAGGGTTAGTTTGTCTTAAAAATGTCTGTTTGATCCATCTGAAGCCTGCAGGTGTCGGACACCACATCAGGTACGAGTCGAACCGATTCCTCTGATCCTCGTCTGAGACTTTAGGTACAAATCAGAACTGATGAGATGTAAAAACGTGTGATGGTCGGCAGCGAACACTGAACATTGATTGTCTGACAGCGGCGGCGTGAGGTCCACGGGTCAGCTCTTCATCTTCAGTCTGGATTGGCGTATTACTGATTCCAGCTGTCTGCTATCGATTCTTCCCACAGGGATGTCTGAGTCGGAGCAATTCCTGAAGGGGACGTCCCAGATTAAGATCCTGTCCGCTGACGACATCGAAGGCATGAGGGTGGTGTGCAAGGTGATGTCCGAGGCGTTTCCATTGGTGTCTGTCCTCCTGTTTTTGGTCTCCAAGTCCCCTGTTTTTAATTGAAATCATTTTGTCCATGTCACTTGCAGCTGGCGCGTGAAGTCCTGGACATCGCTGCTGTGATGGTGAAACCGGGCGTTACGACAGAGGAAATCGACCACACAGTGCACCTGGTAAGTGTCTAAACCATGGAGCAGGTCTCTTGTTGACACCCTCATGTCTGCAGTGGACAGTTGTTGCTGAGTTCATGCGACGGCGTACCTGACGTCACCTCTCCAGATATGTAGCTGTGTGTCGTGGCTACGAGGACCTCCACAGAGGACGACAACATCTGTGATTGGACTGTTTTCGTCATGTGACTTTCCCAGCTAATGGAGAGGGACTTCTGTGTTCGCCAAGAAAACAGAACAAACCAAAAGATGATTGACTGATTTTTTTTTTTTTTTGACTGTGTAGGGTATGACACAGTGTCTGTCAGTTGGTGTGTCAGTAGATATACCAGCAGGCCTTAATGGTGAATACTGGCTGGATGACTGTCACCGTGGCAACCGCTTTACTCCACACTTGTTTTGCCTTGTCAGGCGTGTACAGCGAGAAACTGCTACCCCTCCCCTCTAAACTACTACAACTTCCCCAAATCCTGCTGCACGTCTGTCAACGAGGTCATCTGCCATGGAATCCCAGACAGACGACCCCTACAGGAAGGGGACATCCTCAACGGTACGCTCACCATTCTGGTTTGTGTGCCCAGCTGCCCTCATCTCAACCCATTTCCTTTCATGTTTTTCTCATTTGTTCAAACATCAACAGTATCCCCGTTGCTACATTGGTGCTAGCATACTTTGGAGTACCGTAATAACGTGACTATTTGCGCAGAAAAATGATGAGATGAGTCTCAACTCATTTCCTTTCATGTTTTTCTCGTTTGTTCAAACATCAACAGTGTCCCCGTTGCTACATTGGTGCTAGCATACTTTGGAGTACCATAATAACGCGACTATTTGCGCAGAAAAATTATGAGATGAGTCACTTGGTTCCTGTCCCTGGTGTGAAGAAGGAGCTAGAAGGGGGAGGAAATGACGATCTGTTCCCAGAAGTTGAGAATGGTATTTACAATAATCCCATTTGTTCTGTTGCATAAGCCAGCGAGTCATTACCATGACAGCAACTTGGATGTGAAGTGAAACTTCTCAACTTTCAGGAACCAATTGACATTTTCTTTTTGTGCAGATAGTGTTGTTATTGTGGTACTCCAAAGTATGTTAGTGTGAATGTAGCACCAGGGATGTTGAAGGGTTAAATTCCAGACCTGTCTCATGGACACATGCCTGTAGGAGCATCCTGGCATCAGCGGGGGCTGTCTATGAATATTTGTGCTCAGACACTTTGTCCCGCTCCCCTCTGAGAATGTGATGAAGGACTCGATGGCTGCTCATCTGCCGCCACGTGGTCTGACAAGACAAATCAATTCATTAACCTTTTAGCAGTGGGACTGGCTGCGTTTCACCTTCAGCCCAGACGGCTCCAGACGTGTCCCACGTGTTCTATGTGCTCATCAACCAGTGGGACACTATCATGTTGAAGCCACGTGAGGCACAGCTCTAACATGTTCTCCTCCTGACTCATCCAGTGGACATCACCGTTTACCACAATGGTTTCCATGGCGATCTCAATGAAACCTTCTATGTCGGCGAGGCGGATGAGGGGGCGAAGAAGCTGGTTCAGACTACGTATGAATGCCTCATGCAAGCCATCGACTCTGGTAGGAGCTTAGTTCCACGTTCTCCAACTTTTAGAAACATTGTCAGGCTCAGTTGTCATCCTCCCCTCTGTGTCCTCTGTGCTCCCAGTGAAGCCCGGCATCCGCTACAGAGAGCTGGGGAACATCATCCAGAGACACGCTCAGGCCAACGGTTTCTCTGTGGTGCGCAGCTACTGCGGTCACGGCATCCACAGACTTTTCCACACCGCTCCCAACGTGCCGCATTACGCCAGTGAGTAGTGGCGCTTCGGCCAGCGCCCCCTACAGCTCAGCTCAACAATGTCGTGTTGTCACCTGTAACGTCTGCGTCCGTTCATTCCCCCAGAAAACAAAGCAGTCGGGGTCATGAAGCCCGGTCACGTGTTCACCATCGAGCCAATGATATGTGAAGGTGAGTTCTTCATGGGAACATAAACGAGGTGATGATGAACCACACAGAGAGGAGAGCTCATATTATCTAAAGTGAAATAAACATATTCCACCATCAGTTGTTTGCTCCATGAAATGACAAAAAATGTCTCTGACTGACTGACTCTTTCCCCTGTTATCACATGACAGAATCAGAAATCAGAATCAGAATTCAGGTTCCATTTGTCCCTCACCTCTAATTGCGTGTGTGATGTCCCAGGTGGATGGCAGGATGAGACGTGGCCTGACGGCTGGACGGCAGTGACCAGGGATGGCAAGCGCTCAGCCCAGTTCGAACACACGCTGCTGGTGACAGACACCGGCTGTGAGATCCTCACACGCCGCCTGGAGGACAACGGTCGCGCTCACTTCCTAGGCCAAGTGTAGGCAGGACGAGGACATGCCAAGGACTGGACTTTTCCAGACATACCCACACACACACACACACACATCTCAGACGAGGTGCCCCTCTCTTACAGAGCTGTCGCTGCGACTCATCTTTGTATGACATATCGGTTCCTCAAATTAAATGGAAGTACTTGAATGTGTCTTATAGCACCTGGATTGTTGTTTTTGGCTATTGAAAACTATTTAACCCTTTAGCAAACGATTTCGCTGCTGATACAGCGCTAGCATACTTTGGAGTACTGTAATTACACAATTATTTGTGCTATCAGAAAACAGCTCCGGAAAGCTGAGAAGTGTCACTCAGTTCCTCCACCTGCTGTGAAGAAGGAGAAAATGTCCAACGTGTCCTGAGTACACTTCACAGTCATGTTGCTGTCATTATGGTAATGACTCACCAGCTTCTTGCAACCAAGCAAATGGGATTACTGTAATGACAGCAACGTGGCTGTTGTCAATTTACCGATGGACCGATGGACGTTTCCAGATTTAAAGTCTGCAGCTCAATGAAAAAAAACAATACAACACTTCTTGGCTACATTCAGTCCAGATTGGTCCCAAACTAAGGCTGGATTCATGATCTGTGTGTTATCGGGCTGCAGCACTAATTGATTCCTGTGTCTTTGGATTGTAATGACAGTGAACTTAATCTCTGACACATTTGTCATCTAGTGACTCCACAACAAACACCAAGTAACTACAGACCGGTTTATTCCTCCAACACGGTGTACAACTCATTCCTCCACCATCTGCACATCGTCCTCAGCAGGCTCAAGGTCCCGCGTTTATCTGAAAGGGCTGTGTGATGTCATTTGTGCACGTCACCACGGTGTGCAGAGCCAGGACAATAGTGTGTGAAGTTTCTGAAGAGGTCTTACTGTGGTGACAGACGGAGAACTGTGCGGATGCTGCGGAACAAAAGACATGACTGAGGTGAGCGGGTGTGCGTGTGAGAGGTGAGTCACTGCCGAGAAGAAAAGGTAAACATACCATTTCCCCTGCTTCAGCAGCTCGATAGCGTCATTGATCCGCTCCAAGGGCATGTTGTGGGTAATGAACTCATCCAGCATCACCTTCTTGTCCAGGTATGCTTGAACCATCTGCGTTACGCCGTCCTTCCCCTTAAACCCTGAGACGCAAACCGGATCAGCAACGCAGCAAGGAAACAGTATGTTTGTTGGACGTTTGTCCTTTCACCTCCAAACATGGAGCCCAACCACGTGCGTCCAGCGATAAGTGCGCCGGGTGGCGCTGAGAAGTCCTGGATGTCCGTCCAGCCAACGATGACGCTCACACCCCAGGCCTGCACGCAGGACTCCAGGGCACTGCGCTGAAGGGACACAGGGTCAGAGGGGTGTTAACCCTTTGATGCCCTTACTGTCACACTAGCATGGTACCATGGAGTACCGTAACTACATGACTGTTGGTGCTATAGGAAAACACAGAATGGCTCCTTTGTCTTATTTCTAATCCACTTAATTATTATTTCAAGTGAAACTTTGCTTGAAACAAGTGAAAAGTGACTAGAAATAAGAAATTCTTGGTGTGGTTTGGATTTTTTGCAGTGTGATTTTTTGCTGCCTGGTTTGGAGAAGGAGTAAACATCAAGTTACTGTCATTACGGTAATGACTCACTGGCATCCAGCAACAAAGCGAGTGGGATTATCGTAATGAGAGCTGTTCTCTGCTTTCAGGAATTGATGGATGTTTTCTGACCTCAAATAGTACTACTAATAGCATCATTACGGTACGCCATGGTTTGCTAGCGTGAATGTAGCGCCAGGGACACAGTCAGTGTTAAAGGGTGAATAGACCTCACCATGAGCCCCACGTCCCCCACACACTCCAGGGAGTAGTCCACCCCCCCATCCGTCATGTCGGACAGCACCTGACTGATGGGTTTGTGGTGATCCTTTGGGTTCACGAACTCGGTGGCTCCAAACATCTTGGCCTTGTCAAATTTGTCCGGGTTGACGTCCACCGCGATGATCCTGGCGGCTCCTGCGGCCTTGCAACCCATGATGGCGGCCAAACCCACAGCTCCCAGACCGAACACGGCACACGTGGAGCCTGCTTCCACCTGGGGGGACAAAACCTGAGGTGAACAGCCTTCTGTGTTGTTTTTAATGGGACCTCTGTGGTCCACGGAGACATGATGGATGAGGATCAGTTTACACATCATAGTTCTCATCCTGTGTTGAAGGCCTGGAGGTGTTGTGGGGGGGGTCAAGGTTGTTCTAAGAACCCTTTCTCTGATTGGCCTCCACCATATTAAACTCCAGGCTGGTGTTCCAGTGTTGGATTAAGTGCTCCTGAACATATTCATTACGGTATTCTGTCCGACAGCAGGAAAACAGTGCACTGACTGTACGTGGTAGAGTGTCCACCCCCCTTAAAGCAACCCCACATCACCCAGACACAGACACGCCTCGCGTGGGTACCCATCACCAGCTTGCAGCTGATAGGTCTCAACCATCAGATTGAACAGGTAGAATCCTCTGGAACTTCTCCAACCAATAAGAATCAACGGGCCCGTTCAGACCGCTGACACTGCTGCTGGAACCGGTCAGTTGCTCCTGGACTCTTTGGACTGGACTCATCATATATGATGATGACGACTAGATGGGTTTTGACATTTAAAAATCACATCTCTGGTTCCACAGAGGTGGATTCCTGTGAACCTGCCTCTGACTGAAGAGACTCTTCGTTGAAGCTGCTGCTCATTCAACCCGTAGAACCAGTGAGAAGATCACACTTGTGCCACAAACCCTGACACAGGCTGTGTAGTAGGTGACTTCCTATTTGCAGCTGAGAATAAAGATGCTGTTTACCTCTGGTACAAAGATGACATTTTTAACCACTCAGGATGATGGAACAGAACACGCTGTTCATGGTTCATTGGCTATAACCATGACAACCAAGCGCAGATGTCTGTCGGGCTGCAGTGCTCCAACATACTCGCACACCTTCGCAGTGTTGACCGCCGCACCGTATCCTGTGCTGATCCCACAGCCGAGCAGACACACTTTGTCCAGGGGGGCGTCGGGGTGGATCTTAGCTACGGCGATCTGGTTCACCACGCTGTACTCAGAGAATGTACTTATCCCCATGAACTGCAGCACCTTCTTCCCCCTGCAGGTCAACTTGGAGGGTGGCGCTCGCTGCACATTGTGAGGAACCAGGTCCCTAAAGGACACAACGGGGTTTTTTTAACATAGCTCCAATATTCTAATGTCTGACCTAAAGTCTGGAACAATCCAAGATGGACGACTTATGGTGCAACAGAATTCCACCTGTAAGCTGGAGTGATGCTGCTGTCACACACACAGAATGCTCAGTCTCTCACCATGCTCTGGTACACTGGTTGGTCTTAGGACTCTTACAGAAGCGACACTCTCGACACTGGGAGACGATCAGGGGGATCACCTTGTCTCCTGAATAGTAGACACAATAAGATCACCATCAGTCCCCCATGAGACCTTCACCTGCTCCAAACTGACCTGGCTGAAACTCAGTGACTCCTGGCCCAACGCTCTCCACGATCCCAGCGCCCTCGTGACCAAGCACCAGCGGGAAGTTTTCCTTCTTCACATTCTCAAATAGGTAGAACAAGTCCGTGCGGCACAGTCCGCTGGCCACGATCTGTACCGATGATGATGATGATGTAAGAAGTTAATGTAAAAGCTCTCTGCAGAAGTACTGAAAAGTTTTACTGTCGACTTCTACATTCAGGCTACTTTACATTCAATCTGCTCATCCATTTTTAAAACTAGCTGCATGTCCATGAGTGTCCCACTTCAGAGTAATGATGCATAAGATATTCATGTGTCCTGAAAACTTTCAGTGACCTCTCACCGCTGTCTGGAATAATAATCATTTCATAACAACACAGAGGAAAATGTCAAGTGACATAACGCTGTACATTAGAGAAGTCTGACTCACAGCCGAGGAGGTCTCTCACCTTGATGCGGATCTCTTTGGTCTGTGGTGGGTCCACCTCGATCTCCTCGATCACCAAAGGCTTGTTGGGCTCCCAGGCCACCGCAGCCTTACACCTGATGACCTGTGCAGATCACACAGCCACAAAATCAATACAGATACTGAGCAGAAAAAAAGATGCCTGTTAGCTATTGTTTAGCGATTGGACAACTGGAGCCCATTCCAGAAAGTAGGTTCAATGCAAACCATGAATTTGTTGAACCTGAAGTGAGGAAAAACTCTGCTGATGAAACTTTGAAGATGTCTGATTTCTGTCAGTGATCAACATGAATAGAATTAAAAGAATTGAAAAATGCAGGGGATTTTTCATTAAACCTGTTTTCTAGAACGAGCAACAGCTAAAGACCAATTCATGTTAGTTTAACTGCATTTTACTCAAATAATGAAGATGTTTACTGAAACAAATGACGATGATTTACTAAAAACAAACGTTTAATTTATTTTAATCTATTTTCTTTTCAATATTGGTGGATAATATTGTGTCACAAGTATCGTATCAAATATCGATTTAATAGTGCATCTATATTAATAATACACTGACAATGTAGGCAGTAAATTATAAATTGATCGTAATACTAAATATGTGCAATCAGTTGTTGATTAATTGACTGTCAAATTACAAAATGGCGCGGTACCCAGATGCTAACAGTGCCGGTTAGCTAGCGTTAGCCTGCGGCTGTTAGCATCCTTTCGTCTGTTCGGTGAATTCAACACGTTCGAATCCGCGTGTTTCTTCTCTCGTGTCCTCTTGTCTCACATGTACGCACACGGTAAAAATACAAACATCACCGAATCCGCGTCACTGTGTTTGATCGCGAACTGTATCATTTACCGCCCTGAAAGGCGCCCTCGGTCGCGCGAACACTCACCGACGACGAGAAGTTCACGACGAGCCCACGTGATTTGAACGACAGCGCCATCACGTGTGTGTGGCCACGTCAGGAACTGACGCACACTGTTCATCAGTGGAGACACAAGTTATTCATGCTTTATTATGAAGGCAACTTCAAAGATGTGAATATGTTACTGGAATGTCAAATTGGAAAAGTTGGCAAACTAAAACAAATCTGCATTTCAAAGAAAAGGAGAGAAATTCATTCAAGATGTATGTATGTATATGTATGTACAGTATATATGGCAAAACTCCATTCCTGCAAACCATTTCTGTTTTGTAGAAATAAATCCCTTCAGTTTTTAACCAATTTTGATTGTTAAGTTTATTATTCGCAAAGCTATTTTCTCGAACCTCCCCATCCATGTTCATCTTTGCAGAATCTCTTTCTCTTATGGTAAATTAAAAAAAGTGAGCACGCTTTATGATATTATGAGGAAACTACTCGAATGCACTGACGTTATTGTTTATTGTTTATGTCAGTTATATATATTGGTGCATTCTTGCAGGTGTTCTATGCTTCAACGTCATTCTTTGTTGTTTTAACGGTACAAAATAAATATTTATTTTCAAAAAATCTGTGGAGACAGCAGTTGAAATACGCACTGACACATATTCAGTTACTGATTATTTCAGAAAGCGCATTGCACAGAGCATGTACATGTGTAAAGCATCCATTCCCAGGTGTAACCGCCTGAAACTTGGCCGTGTGCTGAGATCAGTCTGCGACTGCAACGCTCCCAGACCCACTGGGTGAAGAGTGAAGCAGGGAGCAGATCAGCAGCCCTGACAGTTCATGATTCAATTTCAAATTCAGTTTGTTTCCAGTTTATGACTCAACACTGATAGGACAGTTTCAAAGGTCACAGCAGGAGACCGAGGTGAAAGGGACAACGATCACTTTTAAATCCAGTAAATACCAGACAAAGTCTGCACATAAAAGCTATTTTGCATCATTTATGAAAATGGAACTGGTTTTATCTGTTTTAGCTTCATGTGCTTCGCTGAACCACACAAACCAAAATCAACATGAACCTCATTCACTGGTTCTGTGTCGACATTAAGCTGTTGCACGGCTGCTTTGTTTCTCTCTTATGTATCCTCACTGTCGCAGCGTTTAACTGCACTGAGAAAACACACACACACACACACACACCTGGAACACTAACAACAGTGATTGTTTATCACACATCTTGCGTGTGGGGTAATCAAACCTACCTTTCCTGCTGTGTCCATTGGAGCTGGACAGGTGTTTTGAGCTGAGAAAAGAGGGGGGAGGAGGCTTTATACTGCTGCAACATTCTGTCCACAAGTCACCTGTCAGCTTTATCATGGCCAGCAGGGGGCGACAGGACTGCTGGAACTTAAAACACTGAGCAGCATCCAGACACACATACACACAGACACAGACACACACATTATATCTGTCGTTCCTTCAACCTTGTCTGAAAGAAAAGATCAATATCTATTGTAATTAATAAGCTGTCATAAATATATGATGAAAAAGTGAAATAAAAGTGTGTTGAAGAGACTGTGTGTACACCAACTGTCCACTAGGGGGGGTGAGAGTAGAGCAGGAGCGGATGAGCCCAGGTCAGTGGATGAGTGTCAGTCAGGTATGTCAGTACAGATCTGTGCTGCTGAGTGTGTGTGTGTGTCTGTGTGTGTCTGTGTGAAGGTCCAGAGGAGAAGAATCAAACCATCGAGCCCCCGCAGACAGAAATGTTGTCACTCGTCAGCATTCACCCTGTCACGACCCACTCACCCTGTCACGACCTGAATGGAGACAGTTTGAATGGAGACACATGAGATCAACTGTCCGCCGGTGTGCACAGACATGTGCCTCACATCGACCACCATCAGCGAGCAGCAGCTGGACGGGCAGGCAGGAAGTATAAATAGTTAGTGCTGCTGTCGGCCGAGCTCTGTGTTCCTCCGCAAACCTGCTGGACGCTGCAGAATGTGCAGCTCCTGAGCTTTTGTTTGAGATTCATGGTGGAGTCAAAGTGTGCAGAGCTGCAGCTGAGGAGCTTCACAAAGCCGTTGCCCCACTTCAGCTGCTGCGTTCCGGCTCCACTGACCCCACCCGCCGTCTGTCCTGTCCTGTCTCATCAGGTCCCACAGATGTCCTCCAGCTTCATAAGAGTCCAGGTGGAGACTCACTGGCCTCAGTCTGGGACCTGGTTACCTACGTACTGAGTCCAGGTCTTAGTCATGTCCCAGTAATAAACACTGGGACAAGTTTTCTTTCTCTGTAAAATACTCTTAAACCAATTTTAATGGGATTGGTAGTTCTTAAAATACCTATTTGTCTTCATTTGCACCACATAACACACAGAAAAACTGCTGCTACTTTCTACATATTTTCCACAATGATTTTATTTTTTAGTTGTAAATAGTGTCAGATAATGTCTCATCTGTTGTGCACCTTTTGTTTCTTGTTGACTTTGTGTGTTAGAAACGTCTTCTCCATTCATCTCTTTGTTACACTGACACCTGGAGAGAACCCACGCAGACAATGTCAACCACTGCTCTACCGTGTCATCGCTATCTATCT
>CAAKHB010000687.1:4428-67149 GCA_901007665.1 Aeoliscus strigatus
TCTCCAGCCCAGGCCCCCCCCCCCCCCCACACACACACACACACACCACCCAACCAAAAATGTGTCACAACCAGATTAACGACCAGATTAACATTTGCTCTCTTTAAACTCTGTAATTTATTTCTTTAATTTCTTGTGAGTGCTAGAATTTCTGTGTTTGTTTTGTGAACCTTATTGTCACGCTCGTCTTTTTTTTTTACATAATTTCCAGACAGTAAGTGTGTGTGTGTGTGTGTGTGTGTGTGTGTGTGTGTGTGCGCGTGTGCACACGGATAGATAGACGGGCTGGTGCATCTGTTTGCATCGTTATCTATTTATATCTGAGGAAAGGGGAGCCTGGCCGTTTGGGGTGAGGAGGCAGAGCAACAAGCTCCCAGAGCCTGCAGAGGACAGCTGCTCTGAGGCTGCGGCCAGCGCTCAGTCCACCACCAGCCTGACACGTAGCAGGGGAAGACCCCCCCCAGGAAAGACTGCTGAGTCAGGAAACTGTGTTTCCCAAACTTCAGAGAGGAAAAACACTAATTAAATCACTGCTGGCGAGAAACTAGTTACATGTGATTCCTAATTTAATTACAGAATAAACGGTAATGTGAAAACAAACATCCGTGAAAACAAAATTTCAGTTGATTTTGAAAATATTAATGATTATGATTTGAACAATTTCTGCAAAAACCTATGCTTTAAGTACTACGTTCAAGCAAGCATACTTTGGAGTACCGTAACTACAGGAATATTGGACCAAACCCTTACTGGAAGCTGAGAAATTGCACTCGCTTCCCCTACCTGGTGTTAAGAAGGAGCAAAGAAGGAGAAAATTATCTGTTCATGCAAGTTGAGAACAGCCATGTTTCTGTCGTTACAGTAATAATAATAATTGGCAAGTCATTACCATGACGACAGCAACTTGGGTGTGAAGTGCAACTTCTGAATTTTTAGGAACTGATCGACATTTTCTGTTAAGTGATGTATGTGTGTGTTCCTCTGATAATCAGATAAAAACGCATCACTCATGTAAAACAAGTTGGTAAAGCAGTTCATGTGAAATCATCAATAATGGCTGATGTTATTGCAGAATCAGATTTTTCTGTTCTGAAGCACTTTTCCCCCTCGTACTCTGGATGAATGATGAGAGCCATCTGACTGTGACATCATCAGACGCTGTTGGACTCTTCAAAAGGGGAAAAAAACGCTGCAGCTGTATTATTAATATACTTCAATGGGCTTATCTTTGCCGCTGTCTGGGGTTCGCTCACCACCATGAGGCTAAAAATGTCAGCTCCTGTGCTTTGGGTGAAAGCAGGAACCAAATACTTTGTTTTAATTAGAGTCAAACTGCAGAGGGCTTTGCTGGTTTATACTGAAGGACGAGGGATGTGTAGTATATTTCTGGCTAAAAACAGTCACCTGTTAGGAGGGTTCATATCTTCCAGCCCTTCAGAGAATGTTCCTCAGCAAAGCTTTTGAAGTTATTTTTGCTCATTAAATTAGCAGAGGTCCTTTTTTTCCCTTTTTTGTAACCACACTGTTTAGAGCATGTTTGATTGATGAGGGTCAAGATGATGTTAAAGTCTGTTAAAGTCCTACGCCATCATGAGCATGTATACTTCTGCTTCTGCCCATTGAATCTGGCTGTTTGTTTTTAGTTTGTTTTATGATTATTGTTTTTTTTCTTTGTTTACTTCAAGCAACAGCAACTGAAATTGAAGATCGGCCACGTTTTCAACTCACTTTTTTGGTCTAAAATCACCTTTTGGTCGTTTCTATTTCCTTGGTAAACGCGGACATTCGCACTCCGAGAGTTGGGAAGTGTCATGTAATGCAGCCCAGTTGTTGCCGTCTGCGAAGGTGTAGCTGTGAGGCCGAGTTACATTTTTGGAGAGGTCAAGCAACGCGGTGATGTGGACCCTACGCCGGCGATTTGTCACAGAGGCATTCTCTCATGCTTTTGCCACCATAGACAGCCTCTGTTAGCTTATAACTGTCTTGGACAACCTGGACCATCTTGGGAAATGAGCAGTTCTCCTCTTGTCTTTGTCGTAATTTCCATTCCTTTCTAACACATTTACTTCTCTGCCAGCTGATGTCTGTATCATTTTACGTGTCCACTCATGAACTGCGGCCAATCAATACTGAGACATTTCATATTCATTTGTCAGACGCAGGAAAAGTAAAATCCATCACCCAGTGCTGCTTGCATTGATTCTTGCATCGTTTACAACAACATATGACATAACACTGCTGTCAGTCAGGCAAACAAAACAAAAAACAGATATTTCATTTCCCTCCAGCCAATCTGATCAAGGATCCGGGCTTATCTCTCCTGTTTGATCATACTAAGCAAAAGCAGATTAAATCCTGTAAGGGGTGGGGGGGGTGATGCCTGTGATGCCTGTTGAACATCTTCCACATGATTGTTTCCACACAGATTACTCAGCGCAGCTTCTTGGTTATTTCCTGGCTTTTTATTGTGTAATTCACATGTGACCCCGGCCTGTGAATCACACGATGCTGTGAGCGAGTGCAGTGTAAATTTGTACTCGCCGCTGGGACTCGGCCATCTGCTGCTGCACTCTGCAACCACTCCAGCACCCACATGTGCTGTCAAAGATGGGGCTTGGCATTCTCCAGCATCTCACCATGCTATAAAAAGATGGGTGAGAGCTTAAAAAAAACAGACACTAAAGTACTGCAGGTAAAAGCTGTGTCACTGTTTCACAATGTTGCATTTACATTGTGAATCACGTAGGCAAGTGAGACGGAAGGCAGCAGGTCGGAGCTCCGGTCCATAATAGCAGTTTCTTTTTATAGTGCGCCACTATAAGCACACACACTCTGGAGGGAGAAAGCAGTGGAGTCCATGTCCTACTTGCCAGCATCCTTTGGGAGATGTGGTGTATGTATGTGTGTGAACTGAGATTCTGGTGTTTGCAGGTCCGCACACACAACGTAGTAACATTTATCACTTCATGTCCAGCTGATAACCGGCTGAAATGTGTGTATTTAGTTCAGTTTCAGAAGCAGTCTTTGGACCTGCAACACAACTGATCATTCTGTGGAGGTGTGAGTATATGACATGTCATGTCATTATTTATGTTTGCTTGCACACTGCTGATGTGAAGCATATTTTGGTATTTTTTTATATTTTGGTTTTGTTTGTGTACATATAACAGTAATCAGCAACTTTGACTTTTAGATGCGGGTTGGGTTTCAATATGCACTGATAACCACTGACAGGGCGATAAACAATAGAATTAAAATAGAAAAGTGTCAACAATAGGATGTTGGTGGTGATCACTTGGACACACACTGTTTTTCTTGAATTGTGTGTGAATGAAAGTAAAATCGGACCCGTCAGCCACATTCACCCCTGGTCTTAACCCTTGGGTGGTGTTCTGTTCCTCAGCCAATGTTCATGGGTCTGATGGACCTGCTGCCTTTTGGGTTTTTTAATTCGACACAGGCAAACAATTTTATTTTATAATATTCAGCAGATATTTTATTCATCCCAATTACAAGCAATATAAATATATTATTATATATAATTCGTCTTCCTCTACTTGTTCCGGTTACGGGTTGCGGTCATGCTGGATACGATCCCAGCTGTCAACGGGCAGACATCAGGGTACACCGTGGACCCTATATATTATTATTATTACATTCTTCTACTAGTCTGTGGTTTGTACGTAGTAGTGTGTTAGGGGGGCAATCTCAAAAGAAGAAGGACATTGGACGCTGAACAGGCACCTGTCCATCATGGACAGTCCAGATCATCCACTGCACACCAACATCAACAGGAGTAGCAGCATCTTCAGTGACAGACTGACAGACTGGCAGACTGACAGACTGGCAGACTGGCAGACTGACAGACTGACAGACTTCAGTGACCCCAAGCCATGAGCCTCTACAACACCTCTACAACACCTCTTGGGGCAAACGATAACAGAAGCTGACACTGTCACATTATTTTACTTTTACTTTCCATATGTGATAGTGTTTTGTCTTTCTGGGCCCCCTCTGTCCCCATTCCTATTTTTGTTTGGAAATGCAAATTTCTCTTGGAGATGAATCAATCTACCTATCTATCTATCTATAAGCAACATGTATGTTTGATATTTTGCCTTTGTTAGGTCACATTTATGGATAGAAGTGATATTTTTAAATAAGGTGAAAAGTCAGATAGCGACTGTTTGTCATCAATGTGACTAATTAACAATGTGATGAATTAACACAGAATGGTCAAAACACAGAATGGATGAACGTTGTAAAACACATCATATCCTTTGGAAAATGAGTAAATCCTGACTGTTGGGACGCAGACTAGGGTAAGGATGCATTTAATTTGTCACACTCACTTTTCATCCTGTCTACGCCCCCCCTCACACTCACACAAACACGCACCGAGCTGCTCACTGAGCCCCCAGTCACTGGCGCATTAACACCAGATTTTGGGACAGCAGCAGATGAAGGATGGTGGATGTGTGTGTGTGTGTGTTGGGGCTTTAGATATGTAGAGCCTGTGACAATACACATACACACACCTGTTACTCCGTCTGCTTTGCTAACAGCAGTTAACACAATAAACAGGTGGCGGAAGTTTTGCAAAGTCATGCAACTGTTTTTAGAGTGCGTGTGTGTGCGTGCGTGCGTGTGTGTCCGTGTGTGTGTGTGTGTCTGTGTGTGTGTGAGACAGAGAGCGAGTCATACAGATGCATTCACTGTACATACTGTATGAGGTTTGCAGTCAGGCTGAGTGTGTGTTATTTGTCGTAGATCCACCAGTTTCCTCCTTAAAATCTCTTTAAAGAAGCACCAGAACTTCCTTTCCTATCTGCACCATTTCCTACTGATAACGTCCGTTCCAAGGTCCTCCAGAGGTTCTGAGCACCAGAGATAACGTGTTTTTCAGAGTCACTGTGCAGCAATTTGACTGTAGGCTCCTGGATTTTTCTGCAAAAGTTGTTTGGGGCAAAACTTGTTTTTTAGGTGATGAGAAATCTGTTCTGCTCGTTGTTCGGATGCATTGATGGTGTTTGTCACTGAGCTGTTTCTTGTAGTCAGACATTATTGTGACATCATTTCTCTGTCTTAACTCACTTGAATACCTTGCTCAAGGGTCATATATCTGTTTTATAAGACCATCATTTTTTTGCTGTCAGTCATTTATCCACTCAGTGGCTGTTTATGATTTGATATCTGGTAGTTTTGTGTTTAACTGTGTCAAGCTGTAGCTGGTGAAATCTTAACCTGTAATAATCCTCAACAACCTGAAGCATTAATTATCACATTATCTGCTTTCGTTCGCCAGTTAGGGCCACTAATTGAATCATAGAGTGTCTGGATGTGGGAGCTGATTTGTGAGTCGTCACTTTGAAGACGTCCTGTGGTGTCTGACGGCTCAGACGTACGTGGCGTCTGACAGGACCATCAACTGGGAGGATTTAACCTCAAACTTTGCTCTGTAGCTGTCGTCATTTGGGGTTTTCGGAAACACATCATAATTTTCATTTTCCTTCGTGGTGATCAACTTTGTTGATCTCAAACTTATAGAACTGTAACTGTAACTGTAACGATTACAGAAACCTAAAGAAAGACAAAGAAGATACACATTTCATACACACATACAGCTCAACGTGCTTTACAACAAAATGATGAAAATAAAATAAAACAAGGATGAAACAGCAGCTGGGATCGGCTCCATCCGCGACCCTTTAACTGGAATATGTGGAAGAAGATGAATGGATGAATGAAACAGCAGAAATGATCATTGAAACACATTAAACAACAGATATGATTTTTACAGTTAACAAAAAGTGAGTATAAAAAGTATGTTTTATGCAGTATATTAAGGGTAAGAAACCATCATTAGACTATGAACTCAAATAAAGCCAAAGAGAGACGGAGAGCTGCCACTGGCTCTTTCTCCAAGTGAGATCTCAAAGTATCCGCTTGTCAGCAGAAGGAGGGAATGTGATAGTGACAGGTGCAGCCACCTAAAATAGTCAGGGAGTGGAGGGGGAAGGCCCAGGGCGGAGTGGCTGAGGGAATGGAGAGGAGAGCTGCAAAGGGACAATATGATTACAGCAGAGGTGGCGAACACAACGCCTTCAGCAATGGACTCCACTCTGAGTGTGAAAATGAACGGAAAATGACACTCAGATCTGTTTAACAAGCTGGAAAACCCTGTGGTTTCATAGGACCTCGAGGCGACGTGAAGACTAACTGCAGTGCCTCTGTGACTCGTAGTACCAACCCCCCCTGTGGCCCCTCAGTGATAAAATGATGATGATTCTATGTTCTCTGACAAAAAAGTTTTTTTTTTGTCTGGAATCCATCAAATGTTCATGAAGCAGATTTAACTTGATTTTACCTCATGTAAACATGGCGCACTGTGGGAAATGAACCCATGAATTTATTCATTCTGCTGAATGGTGCTGGCTTTTAATCACACACAAGGGAAGCTGCTAGACTCATGAGATACAGGAGAAATTACACGTAGTTTATTGTGTCTTTGTTCTTTTCTGCTTTTCTTTTGTGATGAAGGGACGTTTTGCTTGCTCATGCTGAAAGTCATGAATATGATGAGTTCGGTCTCGACCTACGTTGCATGAATCACCCTCACTTGTCATGATTTCACACCATACATATAAATTCACGTGATGATGAGTCACCATTACTGTAAACATGTCGCCGTATGAAATGAAACCAATGTCTCAGGTGTGTCTGTTATGGTTGGAGATAAAAGTCAACCAGAGCTAAATCTGTTTGTTGACTGTGGTGTAAAGGGATAGTTTGTCTTTTTTTAGAGGTGACCGTAGCACTAGCTGACTTACACTCTTCTTCTGTGATGCACAGCGAAGTGATGCATCGTGGAGAAAGGTGGAATTGAAGTTGAACTGGAGTTGAGGATGACTTCGTTCCTGGATATTTTTGGACATAGAGGTGCAATCATGTGATTTTAGTCAGGGTGGGGAAAAATAGATGCTGTCCTATTTTCATTTATTTTTTATATTTATATTTTGGTTTGGTGATATTGTATTGATACAGACAAATATTGCAAATGTATCATTTTTTTTCAAAGTAGTTATCAGTTTACTAGTCCACAGCTATGGGTACACAGAGTGCTGGGACATTTATAACTGAAACATGCATCATCACCTTTTATTGCATTTCTGTGCAACATACTGGGTTAAATCTGAGACAAATCTTATTTTTGTGCTCAAAAAATGTTTGGTTTTATTTGATGAAATAGATGTTGACAACATTTGATTTTGGGGACATGCTTTGATGTTGAAAACATCAACATACACTATATATCACATAGTATAATATCACAATATCATGATGATATTGCATCACAACTTTCGTATTGTGATGATATTGTATTGTTGCAGTGATTCCCATCAGCAGTCTACGGTGGAGGATGCTGATGGTGCACCTGCAGGGTCTCTCCTTGTGTTCACACACACAAACACACTGCCTCTTTGAACAGCTCCGCCCCTCCACCCACACACTGGACGATCCGCTGCCCCTCAATCTTTTGATGTCTGCAGGATTATAATCGATGTGTTGTGGTGGCCTGCATCAGCACTCCTTCCCCACGCAACTAGGCAGAAATGTGGAGGCAGAAAGAGACACTGACAAAGAATATTTTGATTGCAGCACAGGTTTTAGGCGGCATTGATTTGATAAAAAGTTTATTGTGTTGCATGAAAGGCTGAACAGTGAACAGCGAAACCCAACCAGTAAAAAGACTTTAAACTGTCATATGAGGTTTTTGTGTTTCCTTACAGTAACGTTGTAGTTTTAGTACAATTGTTTTACAATAGTGTCTCGTGGACTATAAAGGCCTCAGCTCTAGTTTCTCAGCTGTGTATGTTAAACAGACCACAGTTAAAAATATATCAGCTGGCTGGTTTTCATTTTCCATCAGAGCATCAGTCCAGACTGTAATCAGGGACAATCAGACGGAAGTTTAGATTGACTCTCTGACCTTGTCCATCAGTTGGTTGGTCGTAGGCAGCTTTGTTTGCGCCCCGCGGATGACGGGCAGCGTTCCTGTCAGTCTGGGGAACCCTGGCTCTGCTCCATCTGCATGTGATCTGTCAGACAGCTCCAGAGCATTTACAAAGGTGTCTGCTTTCAGGCTCTATCTGTGCCGCCGGCTGTGAATCTACTTGCCGCTAAATGTGTGCACACCAGGATATTTGTGGGACTTTCTTTTCCGATTAGACTCACAGTATATGTCGGTTCCCCTCCCCCTGACTGAACGTCCAGACGCTTCAGTCCAGACGGGGTTCTGCTGTAACCACACACCCACACTATTCATGAGGGGAATTAAATGTGTTTTATTCACAAATCTTTACCTGCTTCACTTGCTCTGGTGAGTGATGACAAACCAGCCATTCACTCCATACCTGTTCATTTTTTGAAAATTCAAAATTTATAGTTTTTGTCTTTTGTTTTTTAAAGTTTGTATGTTTTTAAGTATTTTACAGCATTCTTCTTCTTAACAATAATAAGGACAATAATAATAATAATACATTTGCAGAATCAATTGTATCGTTTCAAAGTTGCGGCAGTAAGAAAAAAAATACATATAACTAACAATATGTGAGCAAAACCAGGGCTATCTATATTAGGGATGGTAACTCCAATGGGACTAATGTCCATTGCACTGGTAATTATTGTTATTATCATCATCAGATGAGATGAGATTAGCAGATAATCAGGATCTGTGCTGGGCTTAGAGTAAAGCCTCCTTTATTAATAAAACGGTGACTTAAGCTCAGGCGGTCTCCAGGTCGGATTGGAGATGATTCACGCAGTGTGAATGCTGGAAGGACGCAGCTCTGTGCCTGCTGATGGCAGCGATCTATTATTGTTCAGACCTGGCACTGACGTGCACCCTGGGAAATCTGGTCACAAGTGCATAGCCGGGAGTAAAGGTGTGAACACACTCAGGATGCGTTGAGATCCGACGTCTGCGGCCGCATTGGGAGGTGGTCACGGCAGCATGGGGTCACATTCTTTTAGTGCCACAAGAAATTGTGACATCAGCAACATCTACTAAAGCGTGTAAGTGTAGGAAATATACTGTGTTTGCTCAGGAGTGCATCGTACAGCAGCATTCAGAATGCGACAATAAACAAAGTCCTGTGAGCTGGCAAGTAATTGGAGTGGCATGTGGAAACATTGTGATGTTGACTCACATTCCCAGAACTGTTCACTTGGGACAGGATCAACAAAAGTGTTTAATACCGCGTCTGAGCAGGGTCTTACTTGAGCCGTTTTCTGGACTCCATCCACATAACTGAGATGTTTTCCCTTTTTAACGGACGTCAACATATTTTCACCTCCTCTCACGTCTCAGTCAGTAAACATTCCACGGCGCGAGTTGATTTGCACTGTCGTGTTTTTCATACGACATGTTGAATGTGTGCAACGCCACTCTGCAGAGCAGTTCATCGAGGATCTGATGCAAGTCTGTTGTATTCTACTCCACGAGATGGTGTCTTGGTTTGTCTTCATTCCATATCACCATGGCTTTAATCCAGACAGAGATGTCGTCTGGTTTCGTACAGATATGCTTGTAGGCAGGAAACAGAGGGTTGTTCATCAGACAGGATATTAAGTACATTATTAAAATTCTCTACACTGAAGACTTTAATGCAGGTTCTCTATTTTTCTTCATTCTCTGTTTTGTCCTTAGTTGTTCTTCATGTTTCCAATTATTTGTCAGTTATCTTTACATAGAACATGCAAACACATCCAAAAATTGTCCTCTGCGTTTGACCCATCTTAGCAATGCACACACACACACACACATACACACACACACACACACGCATGCACACACACACACACACACGCACGCACACACACACGCACGCACACACACACACACGCACACACGCACACACACACACACGCACGCACGCGCCAGGCACACCTCAGCAGTGACCTAGGAAGTGAACTGGCACTCTTCAGCTATCAGTCTACTTCCATATTGTGGTCTGCTGCTGGACTTGAACCAGCCCCCTCGGGCCCCCTCGGGCCCCCTCCGGCCCCAAAGCCAAGTGTCTACCGACTGAGTTACTGTCCCTAAAATACTGCATGAGATGAATGAATTCAAGTTTCATGACTGTGGGCGTAGTGGTGGGTGGGGAAATGCTCCAGGCTCCCATTAGAATTTTGACATTTTTTAAATTTCATCACTGAATGCTGGAGTTGAACAAAGATTTGAACATGTTGTAGATGTGTTTAAGTGATCTACAGTTCGGTGTTGATCTCTGTCAGTTTGATCCACTGAAGATTGCTCAGGTCTCATGTTCAGAGCGTAAATCCCTCCTCAGTGACTCAGCAATCGTGTCTCTGTTCTCGGCCTTGTCTGTGACAAAAACCTAATGGACCTGTGTTGGGGAAAAGCACCATGACTGCGCCAACTCCACTTGTCGTCATATTTTTTTTCAAATTGTCGTTAAAAAAACAAAACACAATGGGGGGTACATGTCCCCACCGTCCCCCCGGACTGGACGCCTATGCTTATCACAATCTACTAATTCCAACAATCTTCTAATTTGTAATTGGGTGTGTGCTGTTTGTTCTGTCTGGGATCCAGCAGCTGCTTTAGAGCCCAGCTAATGGGGACCCAAATAAACAAACAAATAACTCCTGATAAACCTTGTGATGGAGCAAGGAGCCTCTCAGTTACAGGCTCAATCCCACAGGGTCGTCGAATCCTTGGTGCTCTGTCCGTCACTTCTCTCATCAAGTCATGATTCAGAAACTGTAAAAAAGAAATATCAAGTAGCTTTCACCGAATCCGATGTGGGTGTATCTGTGACATTATTACTTGATCACTCCTTGAAAGGCGAGAGGACACATTGCTCCACTTTTCCGAGGGCAAAGCTGGGAATGAGAGGACAGGACAGAGGAGACGTTTCTAGGCTGAGGCGAGATAGATGATAGCCCTCTCCAGCCAAAGAAACCCCAGAGGCCTCCGTCAGTGTAGAGAGGATATTATGAGATCACTGATCTGCATCACTATGCGCTTTCCTGCTATGTGCCATAGACGCAGGCACGCAAACGACTGTTCTTTCCCACGTTTAATAATATTACCCAAAACAGAAAAAGTCCTTTCACATCAGTGGGTTCGGAATGACGAGGAGAAGAGATGCAAGCAGGTCAGGTGTGTGATGACAGAATGGTTCATTAACAGTTAGACGAGAGCGGACAGAAGTCAGGAATCCGTCCAGGACTGAGCGAGAGGAATCAGTCAGGTTAAGTAACGGCTTTTCTTGTATAACGGCTGAGCTGACAGAACAGCTGAGAATGCCGAGCGTCAGGTGCAGGTTTCATGGGGGGTGGGGGGTGTTTATAGCTGTATTTGCACCAGCCTCTGGAGGTTCCAGGCATTGACGAGGAGCAATGAATTAGTCTGTTAGCGTTGACTTTAGTGTGTCCCGCTGCTGCTACTGAGAGGAACTGACTGCTGGTATTACTACTACGACTACTGGTAAACTTAATTTATTGAGCACTTTTAAATGAAACATTACAAAGTAACAACAGAAAAAACAAAGACCACAGAATAAAGAGAGGAACAAATTGTAAAACAGGCAAACAAACCACAGGTAAGGAGGAGAAAAAAACAAACAGTAAGAAATAGCGAGGGCAAGATCATAAAATCATAAAACAAGGTAAGGAAAATAAAATCAAGTTTAAAAACTGTCTTAAAAGGCTATCTGGCAGTTAAAATGAGTAATATAAAAATAAATTAAGACAAATCATAGAATGGGATAAAAAACTAGTAAAACCTCAAGAAGAAGCAAGTCGATATAAATAGTGTTTTAAGAAGTGATTTGTGTCTGAGTCTGAGACAAACAGCAGTATAATACACCATCCCTGTCTTTTTATGGACTGTGTGCATGAGGAGTGAACTTAACAGATATTGTAGCTGCTGCTCACTCGGTTAAATACCTTATTAATCCTGTAAGGGAAGTCACAAGTTAAACAGCAAACATCAAACAAGGGCAAAAACATTAATACTTTAAATGAGGTAGAAAGAATCAAAAAGAGAGAAAGAAAGTCTTATGTTCTCTGATTGTACATGAAGAGTATCTCTGCTTTATGACACGGTACCAAATAAATACATACATGTGCACAGTGCCTTGTTTATGTCAGTTTGTCTGCTGGTTTTATCTGGTTTCATCAATAATTTAAACCACAAAGGTGATTTTTGTGCAGACAATGTTGCATTCTCTGAAATAGGAATGTGAGTGTGGGAACACACAAACACACACACACACACGCACACACCTGCATCTGAATTTGGTCAGTTGTTTTCTGGTGAATGGTCTTCTCCAAATGTCACGTCAAGCCTTTTTAAAATTGGCTGGGTTTGTAAAACATAAAAACAACGTGTTCTGACATGTGACATGCCTGCAGTGCAGTGGAACCAGTTGATAGCCAGTTGAGCAGCGACTACAGAAGGTGTGTGTGATGTCACTGACGGTTCCCTTGTGTGTCGGTGCAGGATGACCAGGTGGTTCTGCAGTGCACTGCCTCCATCCTGAAGGAGCAGCAGATTAAACTCTGTCTGTCCTGTGAAGGCTTTGGGAACCGGCTCTGCTTCCTGGAAACCACGTCCAACGCCCAGGTACGAATCTGATGCCGTTTGATCAACATCTGCACATTGGTCTGTTGAGAGTAAGAAAACTCTTTGATGTCTCGGTAAATGTCTTTGCAGAATGTTCCCCCAGACCTGGCAATCTGTACCTTTATTCTGGAGCAGTCCCTGTCTGTCCGTGCTCTGCAGGAGATGCTGGCCAACACCGTGGAGATGACCGAGGTAAGAGACAGATAAACAGAGAGAGTACATGGATCTGGTTCATAGGTCAGAGGTCAGAGTTAGTGCTTCAGTGACACATGGAAGGCATCAGAAATGATTGACACACCCCTCCTCCCCCCTTTTCTTGCTCTCTGCCAAGCAGGCAGTCGATTTGGACAAGTGGGTACGTCTGTTAACGCTTATCTGTCTGTTAGCTGTGACCTGTGTCTGTATTGTCTCTCATACTTCCACATTCACGTCATTATGTCACGTTCACATGAATCCACAGACATGTTTGGTCACAGACAGTGAGCTAAAATACTTTACTGATACGTTCTGAAGAACACAATTTACTCTGTACAGTGTCCATTCCCTTCAGTCAGTTGCTAATGGCTGTAGTGAGGTGTCACAACCATTTGCATTTCCATGTATTTCACCTTGTTGGATTATGTAATTTATATGATCATTGTAGCACAAGATCATGTCAAAAAACAATTAAGACACTTTTTAACAAAAAACAATGACTTTTTTTAAAGTAAAAAACAATGGAGACATTTTTAACAAAAAATTCAGACTTTTTTTAACTGAAAATAATATTTTTCTAATTTTTCAAGACATGTTTTATTATACACTCTTGTTTTATTGCACTGCAGAGCTGATAAAAACTGCACACATCCACATGTAGAGAAACAACTAAATGTAGTATGAGAACAGAATGCAGCTCAGTGGAAGGGGAGGGGCCAGTAGAGCACATACCCTTCTCCCGCCCCCTCAGTGCCACGCCGGCCACATTTGCCCACACAAACACACTGACACACGCAGCAGCACCTGTCCTGTGTGAGTCAGGGCAGATGCAGACCAGGCTAATGGTGTAATGGTGTAATGGTTCCACTTGACCTACCTGCTCCGTCTCACCCCCGTGGATTACGGCCACTTGACCCTTCGTAGCCTTTACTCCCTGTTGGTCCAAATGTATTGTTCTGTGTTGTTGCACCCTTGCTGAATGTTGAGAACAGGTAGGCACCTGTGATGTGTGTGCGGAGAATTGTATTTTCAATTGAATTAAGATTTAATGCACAATATCGTCCCATATCGCAACTAATGCTGTAAAATATTAGTAATTTTTTTCTCCACAAAATATTTCTGCTCATATGTTTAAATACAATACACATTTAGAACTCATAGTCTAACTGCTGTTCACTCTTCCCCTGTGGCGATTCCGCCCGAATACAATACAATATTATCATGATATTGTGATACTGTATGTTCAGTAGTTCAATCTTATACATTGTGATATGTTGCATTTTTCTACCGTTTTCAAGAGCAAAGCTTGTCCACAACAACATTTGGTCAAGTTCCGGTGTGGAATAGCAACTTGTATTAAAGCAGATTTAAATAATGTGACGTGTGCAAAACAGACATCTGTTTTAAAAAGAATAAATAAATAAATAATAACGTAAAATATTGTAATTTTTGCTGTGTCCAAAAAAATATTACTACACAAAATATAATGACATTTCATTGTATGGATGCCCCCGCCACACCCCTAGTAAGGAGACACAGAAGAAATGGAAAATTCCCAAAAATCAAATTGTGGCTGTGACAGTGACATTGATTGACAGTTATCTGAGCTCCTCCTCGTGAGTTCCTCTGACCTCTGAACCGTCTTAAATGAATCCGTTCTCAGTCATAGTATTTGTGTTGGTGTCTCACTGTGTGACACGTCCTTACCTCATCTCGGTGTGAGACACATGCTGGGCAGAGAGCTGGGGGTGACGAGCGTAACCTAAAGATCTCATCCGTGTTAATTTGACGTCGTTTGAGGCTCCGTCGTTGAATGTTCCCTCTCCCCTTCAGTCGTCTCAAGGCGGCGGCCATCGTACTTTACTCTACGGTCATGCCATCCTGCTGAGACACAACCACTCAGGCATGGTAAGAATAAATCTATCAGGCTGACTTTGAAAGTGCTCGTCTTGTCCTGAATAAAATTGTTCTCCACAGTACCTGAGCTGTTTGACCACGTCGCGGTCGCTCACAGACAAGCTGGCCTTCGACGTGGGCTTACAAGAAGATTCCACTGGTAAGAACTAAACCTTTGAAATCAATCAAGAGACAGCTCAGCACTTGTTTCTGTTCAGTTTCTTACTGAAGCGAGAATAGTAAAATCTATTAACGGTATATATCATATACAAGTGCATCTCAAAAAAGTGGAATATTATGGAAAACTAATTGAATCTGTATTTCTATATTTGAATGTCAGGTTTGAGTATGTTTGAATGCATGTGAATTATATGAAAGTTTCACTGTTTGAATTCAATTCAAAAATGAACTTGTCCATGACTTTACTTCTCCTTGTTATCTTACTCTTCTACCTGCAGGTGAGGCCTGTTGGTGGACCATCCATCCTGCCTCCAAGCAAAGGTCAGAAGGTGAGAAGGTCCGTGTGGGCGATGACCTCATCCTGGTTAGTGTATCGTCTGAGAGATACCTGGTAAGACTCCATCTGCTCCTGTTGCACAATGAGGATTCACGTGTCTTCTGACCATGCTAACCACCACTCCTCCCTTCTCCTCAGCACCTGTCTTATGCCAGTGGAGATCTGATGGTGGACGCCTCCTTCATGCAGACTCTGTGGAATATGAACCCCATTAGTTCAGGATGTGAACTCGCTGAAGGTACAAACTATCATACATCTCCAAGAATGGTTTGTGAGCTGATTTTGGATGGTGTGGTGGTGTGTGTTCCTCTCAGGGTTCCTGACAGGAGGTCACGTTCTCAGGTTGTTTCACGGCCATATGGACGAGTGTCTGGCGATCGCTACACCGGAGGAAGGAGAGGACAAGCGCAGGTGAAACGGGGACACATAGATGTTTGGAGCAGCATTGTACACTGCAACAACTCAGTCTTACCAAGAACATTTGTCTTATGTATTTTTTGTCTCATTTCTATCTGTAAAATCTCTCTTAAAATTAGACACATATTCAGAAAAAGTAACATGTTTTTAGACTTTTTCACTTGTTTCAAGCAAATTTGCACTTGAAATAAGCAGGAAAAATCTGCCAATGGAGCAAGATTTTTTGCTTGTAATAAGAAAAAAACACTAGGTAGAAGGGCAGATTTTAATAGTTTTACCAGTGTATCCTGGTATTGTTCACTCCATAAAGTGTGTTTGTGTACGTGTGTGTGTGTCATAGGATGGCTCACTATGAGGGCGGTGCCGTGTGCAGTCAAGCTCGGTCACTGTGGAGGCTGGAGCCTCTGAGAATCAGGTGAAGTCTCTAGAAGACAACAAATGATTCACAGTCCTTTGGGTCATTTTATATTTAACCCTATAAGCTCTAAGATATTCAGATTTTGATATTAGATCATTCATTTAGTTGGTGTTTGCTTCATGTCAAAATGACAAAATATATTCTCGTAGACCCGGTTCTGCTGTTTAATGTGATGTACATCATTGCTATATTCTTTTCTTGCGTACGTTGTAAGTGAAAAGACATGGAATAGTTTAAAAAAAAAAACAACTCGCATGTCAGCTGGTGGAAGACAAGCGTTTTTTCGTTCTGTCTGCAGTTGGAGCGGCAGCCATATGAAGTGGGGTCAGTCTTTCCGCATTCGCCACATCACCACAGGCCGGTACTTGTGTCTGGACGAGGAGAAGGGTCTGCTGGTGGTCGACCCTGAGAGAGCCAACACCAAACTGTCTGCCTTCTGCTTTCGAGTGTCAAAGGTCAGAATCCTCTGTATTTGATGACACCACTTTCGTTGAGGATTCATCCTCTCATTCACTCGTCATCGTTTTCTCCTGATTCCCCTGAGCAGGAGAAGGTGGAGGTGGCTCAAAAGCGTGACGTGGAGGGGATGGGCATTCCCGAGATAAAATACGGCGAGTCCATGTGTTTTGTGCAGCATGTGTCCACGGGCCTGTGGCTCACGTACGCCGCACTGGACGCCAAAGCTGCTCGTTTGGGAATGATGAAGAGGAAGGTGAGATAAATCATATCATTTCACTCATAGCGAAAACCAGGTTAAAAATAGTCAAAGTCAAACGTACCTTCCAGACTGGATCATATAAAATTTACAGTTCACTTCCACCTTGTTATCACAAGAGCAGAAAGATCAGAAAAAATGTTTGCGTGACTAGTTGAAGACTTAATGTATTAGTGTGTTCCACTTGTTGTCCTCATCAGCATGTGCAGCTGAATGATGTCATCTGTGTCTGCAGGTCATGCTCCACCAGGAAGGTCACATGGACGACGCCCTCACTGTGTCCCGCTCCCAAACTGAGGAGTCTCAGGCTGCTCGGATGATCTACAGCACCATGGGCCTCTTCAGGCAGTTCATCAAGTATGACAAAACTATCAATGTACATCAGGGGAAAATATGTTTTGGTGTGATGAGCTGGGTACGATACTTGTGATCTTCAGTGAACGTTAAGAAAAACTCAGAAAATAGGGGAAAACATCTCAAATGTTTGGTATATTTGTGGTGTTTCAGAGGTTTGGACTCTCTGAGTGGGAAGAGCAAGTCACCGGGGGCGGTGTCTCTTCCACTGGAGGGCGTCATCTTATCTCTGCAGGATCTCATCTTCTACTTTCGACCTCCGGAGGAAGAACTGGAGCACGAGGAGAAGCAGACCAAACTGCGCTCCCTCCGCAACCGGCAGAACCTCTTCCAGGAAGAGGTCATTCACATGCTTCACCTCTTCTTAACCTGAGTCTACAGAAGTCTTTGTACACACTGATGCAGCTAAAGTTCACTAATAAAACTTTTATTTTATTCATTTCATTTTTTCCCGTCTTAGGGAATGATCACCATCGTGCTCGAGTGCATCGACCGGCTGAATGTGTACAATACTGCTGCACACTTCTCTGAATTTGCCGGCGAGGAAGCTGCAGAGTCCTGGAAGGAGATTGTCAACCTGCTTTACGAGCTGCTGGGTACAATGATGCCACATGAACATTATGCTACGACTGCTGGATGTAAATGTAGGATCGTTGTGTGACCTCACTGTCTGCCTCCCATGAAAAGCTTCTCTGATCAGGGGGAATCGCTCTAATTGTGCTTTGTTCTGTGACAACCTGGACTGGCTGGTCAGCAAGCTGGACCGTCTGGAGGCGTCCTCAGGTACCACACGGACCACGCAGGAACATTGTCGACAAAAAACTATGTTATTTACTATTAGGCAGAATCAGAATCCTTTTTATTGTCATTGTACACTGTACAATGAAATTGTGGGAAGCTTTCTCTTGGAACACTTAAAAAAGTGTAAAAACGTACAGAAATAAAAATACCAAATCCAAAATAGATACAATATAAAAAGGAAACAGCATAGGACAGAAACAAAGACATTATTTACAAAGAATATACCAAACTGTGTTATCAGAAAAAATATAAGTTTACTCTAGGAGTGCAAATTCCTTGAATCATTGTTATTTAGTTCAGTTTGTTGTCCAGATTTAGTGTGTGAATGAATGATAATGATGCTAATTGACCTGCTTTTGAAGGCAGTTTGACGTTCATGTACATGTTCATGCACATTCAATCACTGGCACACTGTGTTTAAGTCACAGACTTCTCAGAATCCCCAGGTTGACTCTGACTGTCTCCATCCAGGTATCCTTGAGGTGCTGTACTGTGTGCTGATTGAAAGCCCAGAGGTTCTCAACATCATCCAGGAGAATCACATCAAGTCCATCATCTCTCTCTTGGACAAGCATGGAAGGAACCACAAGGTTTGTTAGTTGTCACCAGGCTGGGGAGGGAATCATGCCTCCAGAACCTTTGGCTGTGTTGTTGCTGCCAGTTGTCAGGTTGTCAGTTCAACCACATGTACCAGACACAGGGAGGAATGCAGAAAAAAAATGCAAGACAAGACGACGTTTCCTTACACTAAAATAGACAATAAACAATGAAGTGCACAGCAGATCATGAAAACATGACTTTGTCACTAATAGTCAAATAGTTATTGAAAAATCATTAGCAACCTTGTTCCAAAACTCTTACACTGTAGCTCTAGTTTTTATTTTTGTTCTTCATTTTCTTTTAATAGTAACACAAAAACAAAGCTCCATGCCTGGATGGGTCCAAACCCCCAACCTCTGTGTTAACAGACAGACCCACTAACCACTGCTCCACAGAGACAGTCCACTGCTGTTGTTGTGGAGTTCTAGACACAGATGTAGAAAATGTCCCTATCTACAATGAGTAAGAATCCTTCAACAGGTTCCTGGATCCAGATGGTTCTAGAACACTACCAACATTTCATCATCTGGTCCTGGTCCATTATCAGCTTTTACTGAACATTTCATTAAAATCCGTTCAGAACATTTTGAGTTTGACTCAGACAAACATACAAACAAACAGATAGTGAAAACATAACTTCTTCATAACTTGGCAAAGGGAATGAGGATGAAAATTAAATATAAGTAGAAGATAGAAGATGGGTAGTGCAATACAGATATATTGTGCAAAACAGTCAGTATAGCAGCATGTTATGTTCTACTGTAAAAGTGCAAGGAGAGACAGTTCAGTCTGAAGAGTCCATGTGTTTCAGCGTAGAGTCTGGTGTGGTATTCTTCGGAGGGGGTGGGCACAGGAGAGGAAGAGTGGGGGAGAGTTCAGACTTTGTGCGGGATGGTGTCGCACACAATCACCGTTACTTTGCAGCTGAGGCGGGTGGTGTACGTGTGTGTACATAAATAAAACTCTGTGTTGCTTTCAGGTTCTGGACGTCCTGCGCTCTCTGTGTGTGTGTAACGGTGTCGCTGTGAGGTCCAACCAGAACCTGATCACTGAAAACCTGCTCCCGGGTCGAGAACTTCTGCTGCAGACCAACATTGTAAACTACGTGACCAGGTAGGTGAAGAGTTTGTGCTGAGATTTGTCAGTGAGTTTTCACACGCATTCATTTCTTCTCTCTGGTCTGAGCGCAGCGTCCGACCCAACATCTTCCTGGGGACGTGTGAGGGGTCCACGCAGTACAAGAAGTGGTACTACGAAATGATGGTGGACTACGTGGAGCCCTTCGTAACAGCACAGGCTTCTCATCTGCGTGTGGGCTGGGCTATGACGGAAGGCTTCAGCCCCTACCCAGGAGGTGGCGAGGGCTGGGGGGGCAACGGTGTCGGAGATGACCTCTACTCCTACGGCTTTGACGGGCTGCACTTATGGTCAGGTAGGACAAGTCCCTCGACCACCAGTGCTGGTCATGCTGCTGGATGTGACCTCTGACCTCACTGTCCTCAGGTACCGTACCGCGCCAGGTGGCCTCGCCCAACGCACACACACTGGCTGCTGATGACGTGGTCAGTTGCTGCTTGGATCTCAGCGTGCCCAGTATCTCCTTCCGGATTAACGGCCACCCAGTGCAGGGCATGTTTGAAAACTTCAACGTGGACGGTCTCTTCTTTCCTGTCATCAGCTTCTCTGCTGGAGTCAAGTAAATTATTCATTAATCACGTTTTAAAATTTTTTTAGAAAGAAAAAGAAGTCGTTTTTAACTAAAACAAAGCAAAGACGAGACCTATTGCAGGTTTTTAAAAATTATTTCTATTTCATTTCTAGTTGATTCTCTAGTCCCCTTTCTTGCAATAATAATAACAATATATTTTATTTGTAACGCACCCTTCAGTCAGAATCTCTGGGTGTTAAGTTTTTTACTCTGATAACAATAATAACAACAAACATTGAAGTTAAAATTAAAATGCACTGTAATTGCTAAACGTGTATTATTATGCTTATTATTATTGCCACAGAGCTCGTTTCCTCCTCGGTGGTCGTCACGGAGACTTTAAATTCATGCCCCCCCCTGGGTATGCCCCGTGCTATGAGGCTTTGCTGCCAAGGGAGAGGATGCGCATCGAACACATCAAAGAGTACAAGCACGACTTCAACGGCGTGCGCAACCTGCTGGGTCCCACCCTGTCCCTCACCCACACCTCGTTCACGCCCTGTCCCGTTGACACTGTGCAGGTACAACCCCGGAAACAGCTGGCAGCAGGGTCTGAATGTGGCAAAATGTCTTTTATTTTTTCACCTGTGTCCTGTACAGATTGTGTTGCCGCCCCACCTGGAGCGTATTCGCGAGAAGCTAGCAGAGAATATTCACGAGCTCTGGGCGATCACCCGTATCGAGCAGGGCTGGACATATGGGAGCGTGAGTACAGTTGAAGTTCCCTGAGTTCAGGGAAAGTTGAACTCTTGCCAGAAACTTTAAATTGTGGCATTCCTCTGCTAGATAGAATTCATCTGTAGTTTCCATCTTGCTGGGTTAAATCGTAGGCAACTGGACTTCTGGTTTACTTGAAGACGTTTCGCCACTCATCCGAGAAGCTTCTTCAGTTCTGAGCTGACTAGTGGGGAGTCCTGCTACAAGTAAACCAGAAGTCCAGTTGCCTACGATTTAACCCAGCAAGATACCACGAACCTGGATGACTGAGAACCTTCACAGTGTGTAGTTTTTACAGTGTGTGTGAGTTTCTCTTTTCTCTTTTTTTCTCAATTCACATTTATGTTTTATTGCAAGTCCACACGTGACTATTTCTTTAGTTTTAGTTTCAATCTAAAAAAGTTTAGTCAGAAAATGAAAAAAAAAGATTTTTTATGTTGGATTGTTATAAATGATACAAAACTGGATGTGATCTTTTTCTGTGTCAGTTCAGAGACGACAACAAAAAACTTCACCCCTGTTTGGTGGAGTTCCAGAGTCTCCCTGAACCAGAGAGGAACTACAACCTGCAGATGTCTGGAGAGACGCTCAAGTGAGTTCTAGACGGAGCTGCAGAGGAGGATTCTCTGTCATTTGGTGCTTTTGGTGACCATGTTCTTGTCATCTGACAGGACTCTCCTGGCGCTGGGGTGTCATGTCGGCATGGGAGACGAGAAAGCAGAAGAGAATCTCAAGAAGATCAAGCTGCCAAAGACGTATGCTGACATTTATATCCAGATACAGTATTTTTTAAATCTAAATGGATTTGTGTCTTCTGCAGCTATGTGATGAGCAATGGATACAAACCTGCCCCCCTCGACCTCAGCCACGTTAAACTGACCCCCAACCAGAATCAGCTTGTGGAAAAACTGGCAGAAAACGGTCATAATGTTTGGGCAAGAGACCGAGTGCGACAGGGCTGGACCTACAGCATTGTGCAGGTAACCGCCCCTCACCGGCAAAGCATTTATTTAAGACACATCTCGACTCCATCATAGTGTTTGTTTATTTAATGCGTCGCTTTACAAGCAGTTCAGTTTTCTATGAAGATAAGTTCTGATGGCTTTTCTCAGGACATCTTGAATAAGCGAAACCCTCGTCTTGTGCCGTACAACTTGCTGGACGAGAGAACTAAGAAGACAAACCGAGACAGTGTCAACAACGCTGTCCGTACCCTCATTGGCTACGGCTACAACATCGAGCCTCCAGATCAGGAGAGCAGTGAGTCACCTTTTTCTCCATCATTCTTTTCTTTTCCACAAGACAGTGCTGCTGCTTTTTAAGATTCAAGATTCAAGGATTTTATTGTCATTGTCTTCTTGCATTTATACACACGAGAGAACAAAGTTCTGTATCTCAATCAGTGCAAAATAGAACAATGAATAAAAATAGTAAAGATCAAATTAAATATTTGCCTGAGCATCACAATAGACTTGAGTAATAATAAAATCTGAGAAGCGTCCATTCTCTCATGTGTGTTCAGTCTCTCTTTACTTGACTGGTGAGTGGGGGTGTGTGTGGGGATGGAGGACAGTCCATCTTCATTTACTACTTCTTTACATATTTGTTCATTTGTACACCTTCTGCTGGTACACGTTTGTACTATTTGCTGCCCCTTATACATTTTGGTAGCTACCTTGTGTTAGATATTTTCCTATTTTATTCCGATTCAATCTAAATCAATCTAATCTGAGTGAAAACCACAATCATTCCTCTTTCCTCCTGCAGCTGGCCACGGCCTTGAGAACATCCGTGGTGACAAGGTTCGAATCTTCAGGGCAGAGAAGTCGTATGCTGTCACCCAGGGAAAGTGGTACTTTGAGTTTGAGGCAGTGACGACGGGTGAGATGAGAGTGGGCTGGGCTCGTCCTCACGTCCGTGCCGATACTGAACTGGGAGCAGATGAACTGGCGTATGTCTTCAATGGCAACAAGGTCAGTCCACGTCTTCAGGTTCCGTCCTGTTTCCGAAAGAAGAAAAACACTCTACTTGAAAATGCTGAATGCTGATCTCCATTTCAGGCACAACGATGGCACATTGGCAATGAGCCTTTCGGTCGCCAGTGGCAGTCGGGTGATGTTGTTGGTTGTATGATCGACCTGACGGAGATGAACATCATGTTCACGCTCAACGGAGAGATGTTGATCAGTGACTCTGGCTCAGAGATGGCTTTCAAAGACATTGAAATCGGAGAAGGTGAGAGTCACTTCGCCAACAGTAGCAGCTAATTTTGTAAAACAGCATGATCTTTTTTTGCTTAATACTCTATCAGAAAAGGACAGTTTACACATGGGACAAAGCCAGTGAGGGACTTTGTGGAACTGTCAGAGATAGCAAAACAAAGCAGGAGCGTTTTATCGGCAATTCAGTGGGCTGAATAAGGAAGAGTCTGAAGACCAATGGGGCTTTTCCACTGCAAGGTTCCAGCACAGCTCGACTCCTCTCAACTCTTTTTTGCGTTTCCACTGGCAGTAGAACCTGGTACTTAGTACTTTCTTTCATACCACCTCCATTGAGGTTCCATTGGAGCCGAGCTGGTACTAAACATGTGACGCCGCAGAGTGCCAGCCTCTGATTGGTCCCTACAGACAGAGGGCCGTCCTTTGATTGGTCACCACGGACAGGAGGCAGTCCTAAGCACTACCTTCGACACAGGAGTCCGGCAGTTTTACCGGCGATAGTGATATCACATCGAAGGGGAACTGAATTGTAATGGAAAAGTGCCTAAATTGACAAACCAAGTACTGTACAGCCGAGCTGAGCTGGAACTTTTTCGTGGAAAAGTGGCATTTATGGCAGAAGGGCCTGGAATGTGAACTAAATGAGGAATAATAGCAGACTCTGGGAAATATATCCGTGAGGCTAGAGGAAAGTTTACCAAGTATAAGCTCATACATAGATTCTACTTGACAACCTTGTAGACTCCATAGCATTGGTCTATTACCTGACAATCTTTGTTGGAAATGTGGAACAAAGGCCGGGACTTTCCTACATGTGCTATGGGAATGTAGTCAGAAACAACCATTTTGGGTGAAAGTAACAGATCACTTGGGGAAGGATCTGAAGATAAAGATTCCGGTCTCGCCAAGATCATGCGTATTGGCCAAACACAAATAATGGGAGTGTCACGACATGACAGCACAGTTATAAAGGTCGGGATGGTCACAGCAGCCAGAAATATCATCAGGTTGTGATGAAGTACATCCCAACCAGATTATACAAAATGAATGTAAGATATGACAGAATGTTGCTGTAACTAAGCATTCACTATTTATGTTAAGTTTTGTAATTTACTCCCCTCTTGGTATGTACATATGGGTAGCAGACACCAGGGATCCACTGTAACCCCATCAGGCTGAGCTGTATGAATGTGTAAAATGAAAAAGAAATTTAGAAAACTGTAATTTTTCACTTGACTGTTGTTTTACTCCTCAGGTTTTATCCCAGTTTGTGCGCTGGGCCTGTCGCAGGTTGGGAGGATTAATCTTGGTCAGAATGTCAGCAGTCTGCGCTACTTTGCGATTTGTGGCCTGCAGGAGGGCTTTGAACCCTTTGCCATCAACATGAAGCGAGACATTACCATGTGGTTCAGTAAAAGTTTGCCCCAGTATGCGCCCGTGCCCTCAGAACACAATCATATCGAGGTGACGTTTCAGTGGATGCATCTAGCTAGTCACATGTCAAAACAAGAAAATACAAGTGACTTTCTCTTCCTCCCAGGTGTCCCGTGTGGACGGGACAGTAGACAGCGCCCCCTGTCTGAAGCTGACCCATAAGACGTTTGGGTCGCAGAATGCCAACACGGATATGATGTTCTTCAGACTCAGCATGCCCATTCAGTTCCATGAGACCTTCAAGATCCCGGCCGGCACCACGCTGCTCACCCGGGCTCTCACCATCCCCGAGGAGGAGGTGGTCGTCGTGGAGCCCGACTCCGAGTTTGAGGTTCTGAAGAAGTCGGCCAGCTGCAAGGAGCAGGAGGAGGACAAGAAGGAGCCGTCGGTGCCTAAGGAGCTCACAGTGGAGAATGAAAAGGACACAGTGTCCGAAAAGGGAAAGAAACGAGGGTACGTTTGACGACCGTTGAAAGTCTGCCAGCTAAAACATTTACTCAGTTCCAAACATTTTTCTGGCTAGAGATGATTGCGTGAAAACAAAAGTGTGAGCTTTATACCAGTTTTTCCTTCCTGCAACTGTTTCAAGGCAAGAGGGATTCACGTTTTTTTTAAATATTAGATATGAAACAATTTCTTTCCCTGTGTCTGTCAGATTTTTCTCCAAGGCCAAGAAGGCGGCCATGACGCCTCTTGCACCACCTCCTGCCCCGCCAAAGGTGCCACGTTTAGTGGAAGATGTGGTCCCAGATGACAGAGACGACCCCGAGATCATCCTAAACACCACCACTGTACGATTACCTGCTCATTGGGAATGAATGAGTCTGATGTAATAATGTCATGTCATAGATGTTTTTTGTGTCTTTTTTCCTGCTTTCTTTGCAGTATTACTACTCTGTGAGGATCTTTGCTGGGCAGGAGCCATCGGGGGTGTGGATCGGCTGGGTCACCCCATATTACCACCAGTATGATCCCAACTTTGACCTCTCCAAAGTGCGAAGTGTCACTGTTACAGTGGGCGATGACAGAGGCAACATCCATGACAGGTTAGAGCTTAAGACACAACGTGAGTTCTTCAAAAAAAGTTTTAATTTTTAGTGGTGTGCGGACACAGACAAAGTGTGATAGTCCTAATAGAATACGAATACACAGTTGAAAAACTACTGGTGTATATTTGCAGTATGAAACACAGCAGCTGTTACATGGTTTGGGGAGGAGACCTCGTCAGCAATCAGCAGACCCGCTTCAGCCAGGAGGACATGGTGGTTGGCTGCCTGGTCGATCTGGCAACAGGTCTCATGACCTTCACGGCCAATGGGAAGGAGATCAACACCTTTTACCAGGTCGGGATGAGTCTGCAGTGTTCTAGGTTTGCAAGCCTTGAATTCCAGTTAGCGCTGAGGAGAAACATAACACCAGAGCCGTTTGGTTTCAGGTGGAGCCCAACACCAAACTGTTCCCTGCTGTCTTCGTTCAGCCATCCAACCAGAACATGGTGCAGCTGGAACTGGGCAAACTCAAGGTCACAAACTGCTCTTTATCTTTTCCTGTCAGCTTCAAAGCTCAAACACATTTACACTGTTTGAGAACTAAGATATGGACGACTCAAAGTGCCAAAATGATGTCACATTGATATTCAGAAAAGCTCATGTACTTGTTGATCCGGATGTCCTGACCTCCTTTAACTCCTCAGAGGTTTCTCTGACATCAGGGTATAGACACAAACTTTGTTCCAGTTAAATCAGGTCAAAGAACCTTGTGATTAATCCAAAAAACTCAAAGAGAGAAACTGGGCCTTAGTTTTTCCACGCTGTTTTCAAATTTTGTTCTTCAGGCCAGACATCAAAACGGATAACATGTTTAACCTGCCTGTAGAGGATGCAGCAAGGAAAGTAGTTCCATCACGTCTAAAATATTGTCCTAGAGATGCACAAAGCAATTTCTCACTATGAAACACTTGTTGCATCTAAATCATTGAGCGTTCATGCAGTCAGCTGACATCTTCTTTATTTCTGTTCATTATCAGAACATCATGCCCATCTCAGCTGCCATGTTCCGCAGCGAGCGCAATAACCCAGTCCCCCAGTGCCCCCCCAGGCTGGATGTGCAGCTGCTGACCCCAGTGATCTGGAGTCGTATGCCCAACCACTTCCTCAACCCAGAGGTTGGCAGAGTGAGCGAGAGGCTCGGCTGGATGGTGGAGTGCACTGAACCTCTCATCATGATGGCGCTGCACATCCCAGAAGAGAACAGGTGAGAGACAGCAAACCCTGAACCCAAACTGATCAAGGCAACTTTGTGCCATTGAATTCAATTACATTAGATTAGACATTATTAATTCCACAACTGGAACATTTGCCATGAGAGCAAATGTAATAAAAAAATAGACACATAACAAAAAGGAGAGGATTTATAAGGATTTAAAACCAGGAGGTCGTCGGCATGTCTGATGTGCAAGAGCAACTCATTTCACAACGTTGGAGTGGCGACTGAAAATGTGTCGTCACCTCTCAGTTTTCTCTTTGTCTCTTTGTCAATAGAAACTGATCTGGTCGGACAGATACTGCCTGGCAAGGCCTCGAAGTCATTTAAAACAAATAAAAGAGTTGTAAAATCAATCCAAAAGCAAAATGGGGGACAGTGAATTGAAGCTAAAATTGGGGTAACGTGCTCTGTTTTTTGGCCCCCCTTAAATGTCGAGCAAGCTGCTGTCTGGCTGAGCCCAACATAAAGTCCATTGCAGGTGTTTATATATGAGTTGTGATAAAAACATGGATTAAAATCATGGAGACAAACCATAACTCACCTTCCACTCATGCGAGGTTCCTCAGCCCCAAAGAAAATCCTGCCATACTTATCCACAGGTGTATCGACATCCTGGAGCTGTCGGAGCGTCAGGATCTGATGAAGTTCCACTACCACACCCTCATGCTGTACTGTGCCGTGTGTGCGCTCGGCAACAACCGCGTGGCTCATGCCCTGTGCAGCCATGTGGATGAATCGCAGCTCTTCTACGCCATCGAGAACACCTACCTGCCTGGACCTCTCCGCAGCGGCTACTACGACCTTCTGATCAGCATCCACCTGGAGTCGGCCAAACGCGCTCGCCTGGGCACCAACCGGGAGTTCATTGTCCCCATGACAGAAGAGACGCTCAGCATCAAGCTCTATCCGGACGCGAAGAAGGCCCACTCCCTCCCCGGCGTCGGCCTCACCACCTGCTTAAGGCCCAAACTGCACTTCTCATCGATCAACTTTGTTGGCACAGATCCTGATCTGTACACTCTCAGTCCTGTTTTCCCTTTGCAGGTAAGAGACAAGACGAGGAATGAATTTTGGCAAACCTGTAATGGAAAAGTTCTTCTTTATGTCTTTTGCACCTTTCATACTGTCTTAATGATGCCACATTCACACAGACTTAAGGCAACAACAAGCCAGACATCATTTTAGTGGACAAGAGAATGACGGTAAAACTTGGGCGAGGCCGGCAAAGAAAACCTCAGTTAACTCAATTAACCTCAGCATGACTTTGGAGGTGGGAGGAAGCTGGAGACCCTGAAATGAAACTCATGTTTTGCTTATTTTTCCCCACAGGAGCTGAAGACCAGAGCGATAAGCATGTTGACTGAGGCTGTGCTGGATGGCAGCCAGGCGATGCGGGATCCAGTAGGGGGCAGTGTCGAGTTCCACTTTGTCCCGATCCTGAAGCTGATCAGCACATTGCTGATTATGGGCATCTTCAATGATGAAGACACCAAGCACATCCTCAAGATGATCGACCCCAATGTTTTCAGCGGAAAGGAGGAGGAAGAGGAGGGAGAGAAAACGGAAGCGGGCGGAGCAGCCGAAGGAGAAGGCGAAGAGTCGAAGGAGGAGGCGGCTGAGGATGAGGAGCTGGAGGATGAAGGGGTTGGCGACGAAGAGGAGCTGAAAGATGTGGAGAAAGGAGAGGAGGACGAGGTGCCTAAGGAGGAAGGAGAAGAAAAGGAGAAGGAGGAGGAGGGGGAGGCCAAAGGAGGAAAAGTGGATGGAGAACATACAGAGGAAGAGAAGGAGGTGGAGGCAGGGGAGGGCGAAGCCAAAGAGGAAGAGGAGGGTCTGGAGGAGGGGTTGCTCCAGATGAAGCTGCCAGAGTCGGTCAAATTGCAGGTACATACATAATGACACGGTCTGCTGTCCGTCTGCAGACACCAACGCTTCTCTGACGCTTCTTCCCCTCCACTCTGCCAGATGTGCACGCTGCTGCAGTACTTCTGTGACTGCGAGCTGCGACACCGAGTGGAGAGCATCGTGGCCTACTCCGACCAGTTCGTGATGGACATTCAGGGCAACCAGCGCGTTCGCTACAACCTTCTGATGAGAGCCTTCACCATGTCAGCTGCAGAGACTGCACGCAAAACCCGCGAGTTCCGCTCACCACCTCAGGATCAGGTACGGAATGGAGGTGTCACATGGCAACATAAGCATGTCTGTCATGCCCCTGTTAATGTATGAAATTAGGAATGTGCACTGGTACTGACCACTTAAAGCCTTTAACACAGATGGCATTGCTGCCGATACATTTACGCTGGCATACTTTGGAGTACTGTAATTAAGCGAATATTTGTGCAATTTGACAATTTAGTTTTCAGTATTGTTTACTGAAAGCTGAGAAGTTGCACTCAGTTCCCCTACCTGAGACAACATCCATCGGTTGCGAAGTTCCTCTTCACATCCACGTTGTTGTCATGACGGTAATGGCTCGCCAGCACATCACACTTTAATATCTTTATGCTTTATGAACATCCTGGTCCCTATGGTGGATTTTCTGTTCTGTACTGTTCTGACTTGACTTGTGTCTTTTCTCTTATTGTTGATTCTCCTGTGTGAAGAGTGTGAAGATATTGATTGTCATACTGTTTTCTCTTCAAGGTTCTTTTGCTGACGAATTTTAAGCACAGTCCAGAGGACGAGGATTGTCCTGTGCCAGAGGAGGTGCGAGACACTCTGGCAGACTTCCACAATGACATCTTGCTTCACTGTGGTGAGGACTTTTTTTTAAAGTTTCATTGTATTATTTTACTCTGCTGGTGTGAAATGCTGAAATATTCCTGGGCTCGGTCATCTCTGTCCATCTTAGGCATACATATTGAGGAGGAGGCAGAGGAGGAGGAGGTGGACACCTCGCTGAGGGGACGACTGTTCAGTCTGGTCGACAAAGTGAAGAGCTTACGCAAGAAGAATGAGGAGGAGAAGCCAGAGGTGGAGGAGGAAGTCAAACCCAGTAAGATTAACAATCCAAGCAAAGTCTGTATGAGAGAAAAATCAGCTCGTCTTCAACAGTCTGATCGTCTCTGTGTCCACCTCATGAAGGCACTCTGCAGGAGCTAATCTCCCACACCATGATCCACTGGGCCCAGGAGTCCTTCATCCAGAACCCTGAGCTGGTGCGTCTGATGTTCAGCCTGCTGCACAGGCAGTACGATGGGTTGGGCGAGCTGATCCGAGCGCTGCCCAAAGCCTACTCCATCAACGCCGTGTCCTATCAGGACACCATGGACCTCCTCGAATGTCTGGGACAGATTCGCTCGTTGCTCATTGTCCAGATGGGTCCAGAGGAGGAGCGTCTCATGATCCAGAGCATCGGGTCAGTGGGGACATGACACAGAGAACTGTCATAGTTCACTGCAAAAATTAAACGAAAATTCATACTAAGCATATTTGTCTTATTTCTAATCAAAATGTCCCTTTTCTACTCATAAAATCTTTCAACTTAAAATAAGACATGAAAAAGTGACTTGTTTTAAGACAAGCAAATTTTCACTTAAAAAAGTAGAAAAACCTGCCAGTGGAATGATAGTTTGTAATATGTATGTAATTGTATTATGTATGTAAAAAATACAGACAGATTTTTCTATTCTTTTTTAAGTGAAAATTTGATTGAAACATGGGAAGAAACAATTCACCTTTTCAGGTAATGCATTTTACTTTAAGTTTATGGCTGGAAATTAGATGAGATTAATTTGATGAGAAATAAGACAAATACTTGGTTTGGTTTTGATTTGGTCTTCTGGTTAATTTGTATTCACTATTTTGCTTGTTATTATTTTTTGCATTTCACCTTTAACTTTGGTGATATTGTTCAAATTTCAGGAACATTATGAACAACAAAGTGTTCTACCAACACCCCAATCTGATGAGAGCTCTTGGAATGCATGAGACCGTCATGGAAGTGATGGTCAATGTCCTGGGTGGAGGAGGAGACTCAAAGGTATCTTATTAAAAATCATTTTCTGGAGTTCGTGGCATCAAGCGCTGCAATGAACAGTAAACACATTTGCCTTTTCCTCTCCAGGAGATTCGCTTCCCTCAAATGGTGACCAACTGTTGTCGCTTCTTGTGCTACTTCTGTCGTATCAGCCGACAAAACCAACGCTCCATGTTCGATCATCTGAGCTACCTGCTGCAGAACAGCGGCATCGGTTTGGGTCAGTGCTCAGATGTCAGCAGTCATTCAAAATACACATGATTTTTCAGCAGAAACACTGGATGTGTCATGTATAGGTCAGTTTTAACCCTGTAACACAGACAGTATCGCTGCCGATACATTTGCACTAGCATATTTTGGAGTTCTGTAATTACATGACTGTTTGCGCTATCAGAGAATGTTGATCGGTTCTTGAAGCTGAGAAGTTGCACTTCACAGCCAAGTGGATGTAATTACGGTAATGACTCTCTGGCTTCCAGCAACTGAGTAAATGGGATTACTGTAATTAGAGCACTGCAAAAACTTCAAACCTTACCAAGAATATTTGTCTTATTTCTAGTCAAAATGTCTAATTTCTAGTCATACAATCTTCTTCACACATCAAAAAGTCCCTTTTTTTTTTACCCTTTTCACTTGTTTCAAGCTAATTTTCACTTGAAATAATCAGACAAATCTGCCAGTGGAGCAAGACTGTACTTTTTCTACTTTTTTAAGGTGAAAGATTGCTTGAAACAAGTGAACATGGGTTTAAAAACTTAACACCAGGTCGGAGAATTCAGTGCAACTTCTCAGTTTTCAGCACAAATAGTCACTGAATTATGGTGCTCCAAAGTATGCCAGCACGAATATAGCACCGGGGTTATTGTCAGGGTTAAAGGATTAAATATGATGATGGATTATCTTCTTTTCAGGCATGCGTGGGTCCACCCCACTGGACGTGGCGGCAGCGTCTTGCATTGACAACAATGAACTAGCTTTGGCTCTGCAGGAGCAGGATCTAGAAATGGTATGAGACGATTGAACGACAAACACAGGGAAAGGTTCAGTGGACCAGTGGATCATTCATCCTGGTGTCCCGTTCCTATGCGTGCAGGTGGTGACTTACTTGGCAGGCTGTGGCCTACAGATGTGTCCAATGCTGCTGTCCAAGGGCTACCCTGACATCGGCTGGAACCCCTGTGGAGGAGAGCGATACCTGGACTTCCTTCGCTTTGCAGTCTTTGTTAATGGTCAGACACTTGAATCGTATGATTGCTGAAGATCGGAAGCAGCTGGACGAGCTAATGTTTCCGCTCCACACAGGCGAGAGTGTAGAGGAGAATGCCAATGTCGTGGTGCGTCTTCTCATCCGCCGACCTGAGTGTTTTGGCCCGGCTCTGAGAGGAGAGGGCGGCAACGGTCTGCTGGCTGCCATGGAAGAGGCCATCAAGATCTCAGAGGATCCGGCACGAGATGGACCCACCGTCAAAAAAGACAGACGCTTCATGTGAGTGAAGCAAACAGTGTCAGCTATTTGGGGAAACATACAAGAACTGTGCACCGTCTTTTCTGGATTGGTAGGTTCGGTGGTGAGGAGCAACATGAAGAGAACCGCGTACATCTGGGAAACGCCATCATGTCCTTCTACTCTGCTCTCATCGATCTGCTCGGTCGCTGTGCACCTGAGATGCATGTGAGTAGCATTGCTTCTTGACTGCTGTTATTTCTGTCGGTGTTCGATGAGCCAGTCACACACAACAATTCTCGAATTCATGACGTCTACAGCTGATCCAAGCCGGCAAAGGTGAAGCTCTGAGGATCAGGGCCATCCTGAGGTCTCTGGTGCCCATTGAGGACCTGGTTGGTGTCATTAGCTTGCCTGTGCAGATCCCTGCCCATGGCAAAGGTGAGATGCAAACTAATACACTACTGTTCAATTTCATAACATTTAGTATTTCTGTATTTCTTAATATTTTAATGTTATCTTCATCGAAAAAACAGTGCATGTCTAAAATAAGGGCATTTCTCAGTGACCTCTGTCTAAACCACAGATGGTCAGATTGTTGAGCCCAAGATGTCTGCCAGTTTTGTGCCGGACCACAAGGCCTCCATGGTGCTGTTCCTTGACAGAGTGTACGGTATTGACAACCAGGACTTCTTGCTGCATGTACTTGAGGTCGGCTTCCTGCCGGACATGAGGGCTGCTGCCTCCCTGGACACCGTGAGTAGAAAATCACGAGTTAAATGTTAAAGATTCTGATGACTTTTCGTCCTTTTCTCGGTCTGTCTGGTTACAGGTGGCGTTCAGCACGACTGAAATGGCCTTGGCGTTAAACCGCTACCTGTGCTCGGCTGTACTACCTCTGCTCACAAAGTGCGCTCCGTTGTTCGCCGGGACGGACCACCGGGCCATCATGATCGACTCCATGCTCCACACCATCTATCGTCTCTCCCGCGGCCGAGCCCTCACCAAGGCTCAGAGGGACGTCATTGAGGAGTGCCTCATGTCGCTCTGCAAGTCAGTACCAGTCACTTTCCTTAATCCTGATTACATGTGTTTAGCCAGCCAGGACAGATAATCTCCCCAGAATGAACATGAGAAATCATGCAGTCGACTAACAACACACTGGACAATACCACGCAGTGTTTCCCCGACAATAATACAAGGGGGGCACCTCTTCATCAGACAGCACATTTTCTCTGTCCCTACATGGGAGCGTATTCCTCCTCAAGCACGGTGGAGTTCCGCCCTGATACGCTAGCAGCACCTCTGTCACTGACTGAGCAGCATGCCCACAGACTCCGCTGTGACACAGCACTGGCGCATCCAATGCGCACACATGCCACAAACGCACCTTCCATCTACCCTCACAATGTGAACGACCCCTTTATATTACCACTGATCTTAAAACTCCAGTTTCTCACCAATCCCCCGCCCCATACACACACAGACGCACACACACACACACACACACACACACACAGACACACAGATCTCCTATGTTCATCATCTCCATTGAGCCACAATCTCCTGTTCCTCTGTCAAACCCACCGTCACCACTTCCGCCTCTAATTAGTTCAATATTAAGTCGTAAACGGGAAATAATTTCTCACATTTCTTAATATTTGACCTATCAAACATTGAATATCACCTATTCAGTGTTCAGTTTGTTTATTCAGTGGAAATGGACTGTAAAATCACTGTTAAGGTTGTGTTGTTTTAATACAAACAACACACTGATGTGAATGAAACTCATGAAAGAAGCTCATTCCTCACGAAGTGTTGTGATGATATTCACAGGTACCTTCGACCCTCCATGCTACAGCACCTGCTCAGGCGGCTCGTGTTTGACGTGCCCATCCTCAACGAATATGCAAAGATGCCTCTCAAGGTCTCTGTTTCCATTGTATGCGGATAGACACTCCATCAGAATGTGGGTTCTAACCCTCAGCTGTGTTTGACTGTTCCAGCTGCTGACCAATCACTACGAGCGCTGCTGGAAGTACTACTGCCTGCCTAACGGATGGGCTAACTTCGGGGTGACCTCAGAGGAGGAGCTGCATCTTTCTCGTAAACTCTTCTGGGGAATCTTTGAATCGTTGGCGCACAAGGTGAGTGGTAGTTTCCTGCTCATGTCCCCTCACCTGTGTATCATCATCAACTTGGGTTCCCTCATGTCTTCTCAACTGCAGAAATTTGATGCAGAGCTCTTCAAGATCGCCATGCCCTGTCTGTGTGCGATCGCAGGAGCCATCCCTCCTGACTACGTTGATGCCAGCTACTCCTCTCACATGGAGAAGAAGGCCTCTGTGGATGCTGAAGGCAACTTTGATCCCAAACCAGTGGAGACCACCAAGTGAGGATTTATTAGACTCACATGACTTACAATCAGTGAACAAAGGCTCTAAATGTAGAGAAGACATGAGTAGACCTTTAACATCCTAGGAACCTGTGTACACATACGCAGACATTATATTTCAGCCCCATAATGTTTTTCTTTATTATTGTTGTTATTACACAATTTTTTTATACTCATCCCAAACAGCAAGGAGGAATAAAAATGCACAGCAGCTCAGGTTTTAGGAGATTACATGTTTGTGTGTAAATTCAAATTAAGTGTAGGGTTAGTGGCCTTTGTACAACTAAATTGAATGATAATATTCACAGCACCATAATCCCAGAGAGGCTGGATGTCTTCATCAACAAGTATGCAGAGCACACCCACGACAAATGGGCCTTTGAGAAGGTCAGTTGGGAAAAGAGCTGTAAATCTTTCAGTTGAAAATGAAAACTCATTGGCTGGTTGTTTTTCAGATCCAGAACAACTGGACTTACGGAGAGATGTTAGACGAGAATGCCAAGACTCACCCGATGCTGCGGCCATACAAAACCTTCTCTGAGAAGGTATCGATCGTAATTGTTGGTCGAGTGTACTGTGTGTAGTGTAATCCATGTTAATTTTCCGTAAATGTGTCTTCATCTAACACACTCCTGACTGTGTGGTTCAGGACAAGGAGATTTACCGCTGGCCTATAAAAGAGTCAATCAAAGCCATGCTGGCGTGGGAGTGGACTTTAGAGAAAGCCCGGGACGGTGAGGGAGAAGTCGAGAAAAAGGCCACCACCACGAGAAAAATCTCCCAAACAGCTCAGGTACAAAAAACTGTGTTTGAATTATTCTTTTCACCCAAAATGAATTACTAGTCCTGTCGTCAGATCTGTTTTCACAACGACTCCAAGTTTGTAAGACTCATTCAGTTTGACATGTACCTGCTCACCCAAATATAGAACTTTCAGGTTATTGCTCGAAATGAAAGGAGTGAAACAATAATGAACCTAACTCAGAACCTCATTGTCCACATGTCCTGAGCTCTGTTTAATAAAGTGTTCATCATCTCCAGGCCACGTATGATCCCAGCCATGGATACAACCCTCAGCCAATAGACATCACAGGAATGACCCTGTCCAGAGAGCTGCAGGTTTGGATCTCAGACGTCTCATATTTTGGTCGTTGGACATTTGTCAGGAGCCAAATGTGCTTCGCCTCTGTCTGCAGTCTATGGCTGAGCAGCTGGCTGAGAACTATCACAACACCTGGGGCCGGAAAAAGAAGTTGGAGCTGCAGTCCAAAGGTGAGAAAGGCCCAAACACAGGTTTCAGAGTCCTCATCAGCATCAGCACCATTGTCCCATGTTCCTCTCAGGCGGTGGCACCCACCCTTTGCTCGTGCCGTATGACACCCTGACTGCTAAGGAGAAGGCCAGAGACCGGGAGAAGGCCCAGGACCTGCTCAAGTTCCTCCAGCTCAATGGATACGCTGTGACAAGGTGGGCTTGATGTTCTCACCCCGGCGTTCACCAACCTTCCCCTTGCCGGTGTGTCCATTCTCTCCTCCTGTCTCCACCCTCAGGGGCCTGAAGGACATGGAGCAGGACATTTCCTCGATTGAGAAGCGTTTTGCCTATGGTTTCCTCCAGAAGCTGCTTAAATGGATGGACATCGCCCAGGAGTTCATCGCTCATCTTGGTACGGTAGATTGAAGGAACATGCTCTCATGGTTATAGGAAACACTTCCATCATTTAACATTTTCATTTGTGTTTTTCTAAAACAGAGGCTGTAGTTAGCAGTGGTCGAGTGGAGAAGTCCCCACATGAACAAGAGATCAAATTCTTTGCCAAGGTGAGTTTATGCTCCTTGATTCAGAGGTTTAGGTGCTTGTTCATGTTTTTTAGAAAGGCTTTTAGGTACTTTGGTGATGGTTCCTTCAGTTTTCTTTGATGTTCACAGATTCTCCTGCCGCTGGTTAATCAGTACTTCAAGAACCACTGCCTCTACTTCCTCTCCACTCCTGCTAAAGTCTTGGGCAGTGGAGGACATTCTTCCAATAAGGAGAAGGAGATGATCGCAAGGTACTCAGAGGTTCTTTTTGAACGAACGTGACATGAACCTTTTCTTAGGGCAAAAACTTAGTGTGATAGTGTCTCCCTCTCTCATGTCGCCATCTTTCTCCTAATGTGCAATATCCTTTAATTCGTTGACTTCCTTCCCTCTTGCTTTCTGTTACCTCTTTCCCTGTTTCTCCTCATTGTCCTCCTTTCTTTCCTCGCCTCTCCTATTTTCTCTTCCGATGTCAGTATCTTCTGTAAGTTGGCTGCTTTGGTGAGGCACAGAGTATCTCTTTTTGGTAAGGAATCTGCATGGTGGCGTTTCGCCCTGTCACCATATTTGCCCCCTCTGTATCCGTCTTCCAGTGTAGTTTCTTTTCCAGATCTTTTACATACTAATCAGCCTCGTGGCAGAGATTCATTCCGTTCTTTTACTGGATTACCTCATCTAATGCTTCTCTCTCTTTAGCTCAGCTTCTGCTTGGCTTGGATGTTATCTGCAGCCTGGTGTTGAAAGAGTTGAAACTTAGAGTGATTTGAGCATGAACGTGTACTGGGATAAGGTTTCTGCAAACAGCAGTACTGCAAATCTGTGGTGTGTTTCAGTGTTTCCCCTACTATTGCCTGTTCCTTTCACATGCGATAGCAAGTCCCCACCTCCACACTGAAAAATTAACCGCTCATGCAAGAAAGGCGCTACCGTTCTGCCGCTGGTTTACAGACCAGGATGTAAAACAAAAACAATGCACATTGACAAGTGTTCAAGATGTCGTCACGTTAAACAAATGTTAGGACAGCCAATAGCTAGCTTTTCACGATAGCTATCTACATCTATGTTTCGAAACTCAGGTTTCTTGCTCTCAGTGAGTGTAGCGTTAGCACACAGCGCATGCTGACTTACTTACTTTACTGTAAGTGTGGGAAACCTTTCCCAGCAAGTGGCTTAGTGGATCAATCTACTGGCCGTTGTAACTCCCCCCCCCCCCAAAGCAGTCAGTGTAGGGGAAACACTGCAGCCTGGCTTATATGAGGCAGTAAATGCTTTGTCCTCATTCCTCTCCACACCTCCACCATGTGTCATTTAGTCAGTCACTCCTGTGTTACCTGTCGTCAGAAGACCCCACTGAGCCCTCTGTGCTACGTGACAACTTAAATGCACCTTTGGTCCGATAGTCAGACAACAAGCTGGACGCACTGTGGTTTAGTGACAGAGAATTAGCTTATTGTAGGTAATTATCATTGGACTGTTGTGTTCTTGTCTTATTGTTTATGTGGATATCTGCTGTAACAAATGTGTTTCATGTGTTTTTTGGATTTGTTTTCTAACACTGGTTTGTGTGTTCTGTTTTAAATATATAGCTCTTAAAATTCCCACGATTATAAAAAAGTTTTAAAAAAATAATTAAAAATTAACAAAAAAAAACCCAACCAAATTATAAATGTATTCATACATCATGACAACGCTGACGTTCTGTTTTCAGGAACAGATGCAAGTGCAATTGTAAACTGTCTGCACATCTTGTCACGATCCCTGGATGCCAGGTAACCACAGTGTCTTCCTATCATAGCGACCACACTTTGATGTCAGTTTATGAAGTCTGAAAGCTGCCTCTGTTATACGTTCTTTCCAGGACTGTTATGAAATCAGGGCCTGAGATCGTAAAGGCAGGTCTGCGTCAGTTCTTTGAGAGTGCTGCAGATGACATCGAGAAGATGGTTGAGAACCTGAAACTGGGCAAAGTGTCCAGCAGGAACCAGGTAGGAAAACAACACCGTGCTTTTGTTACAAACTGTATACCAAACCTATTTGTGTCTGTGTGTGTGTGTGTGTGTGTGTGTGTGTGTAGGTGAAAGGTGTGTCCCAGAACATCAACTACACCACCATCGCCCTGTTGCCGGTCCTCACCTCACTGTTTGACCACATTGCTCAGCACCAGTTTGGAGATGACGTCATGAGTGAGTGAGCCGACGGTTTGTTCTTCTTTATCCATATAAAGAAAATCATCTAACATAGTCTTTGCCGCTTTATCTCTTTTCTTTACCTCCTCAGTGGACGACTTGCAGATATCCTGTTATCGTATCATGTGCAGCATTTATTCTTTGGGCACCGTGAAAACACCTCATGCAGAAAAGTGAGTTTGTGACTGGACTGATTTTTTCTTTGCGTCTGAATATTTGTATTTAATCAATCAGTGGCCTAACAAATCTGCCAACCTGTAAGATTCGTATGCAGACATTGTTTGTCTCCTGTGCAGACAGCGACCGGCTCTTGGCGAGTGTTTGGCCCACCTAGCAGCTGCTATGCCAGTAGCGTTCCTTGAACCAGAACTGAATGAGTTCAACATGTTTTCTGTGTATACCACCAAGACTCCCAGAGAGAGATCCAGTGGGTTTCAGCAGTCTGTCTCCTCCTGTCCTGATTCAACAATAGATCTGGAAATCAGTCTCGTATATTAACGTGCAATGATTATCTGCTTCATCAGTTCTGGGTCTTCCCAGCCGAGTGGAGGAGTTGTGCCCCGATATCCCGGAGCTGGAGATCCTGATGAAGGAGATCCATGATCTGGCTGATTCAGGGGCCCGCTACACGGAAATGCCCCATGTGATTGAGATTACACTGCCGATGCTGTGTAACTACCTCCCACGTTGGTGGGAGAGGGGCCTGGAGAACTTCCCTGAGCTAGAGGGACAGATCTGCACCTCTGTCACCTCTGAGCAGCTCAACCAGCTTCTGGGCAGCATCATGAAGATTGTGGTCAACAACCTGGGAATTGATGAGGCCTCATGGATGAAGAGATTGGCCGGTCAGTCAGCATAGTGATTTCAAACATGTAATCAAATTGTGTTTTATTTATTTTCATTTTTATTATATTTATTTATTTCAAGCTAAATAAAAAAGATAAAATACGAAGAAAAACAAAAATGAATACAAAAAAAAGAAGTGTCCGAAAAGGAGCAAGTAGAAGTAAAACCTATATGGCCCTGACTCTTTCTTGCTTACAACTTACAACTATCCAACAACACTAATGACCAGCCATCATCTTAAATATCTAAACCAAAATCGTCCCGTAACACACCTCCTCAACCACATGACTTTGGTGCTTTGTTTCAACCCCTTACCCAACCCATACAGGTGCTTGTCCTTGTTGAATGAACACATTGCTTTAAATATAATTTGTGCATTTTTAAATTTGGCTAGTGACAGTGTGACAGTGACAGTGACAGCGTGTTTGTGTGCTCCCTATAGCCCACATCATGTACTAGTGCTCTTTTTGTTGTATGGATAATGGTTGTAAGTTGCTTTTGTATGTTTTACCTCAAACTCCCACACAGTACTACATGTGATACGATATGTGAAGAACGTTCTCACTACTGTTGATTTCTCTGTCCATATGTCCAGTGTTTGCCCAGCCCATCGTCAGCAGAGCCAAACCAGAGATGCTTAAATCCCATTTCATCCCCACCATGGAGAAGCTGAAGAAGCGCTCAGGGAAGGTGGTGGCTGAGGAGGAACAGCTGCGCATGGAAGGCAAGACGGAGGTGGACAGTGAAAACGGGACGATCCGAGACGAGTTCGCTGTGCTGTGTCGGGACCTCTATGCCCTTTACCCCTTGCTCATCCGCTACGTGGACAATAACAGGTAAAGTCCTGAGTTTGACATCACCTGACCGTTTTCACAGACTTCAGTAAGTGACGTCAATGCTCTTTTGGTCCACAGAGCCCGATGGTTGACCTGTCCAGACCCAGACGCAGAGGAGCTCTTCAGGATGGTGGGAGAGGTTTTCATCTTCTGGTCCAAATCTCATGTGAGTCGATCGTGTCCTCATCTCGTATTTGTGGGCTTATTCTTTTCTACCTCCTGACTTCCTGCGTTATTCACTGCAGAATTTCAAGAGGGAGGAGCAGAACTTTGTGGTGATGAATGAAATCAACAACATGTCCTTCCTCACCGCCGACAGTAAGAGCAAGATGAGCAAGGTGAGAGTGAAGGAGTGATGTGATCAAACAAAGGCGATCAAATGTGATCTGGTACTTTCAGCCATTTCATTCATATATGGTGTTCAAACACATGTGGAAACTAAACAAGACATGTAATATGAGCTGTAATTTCTTTTCTTCAAGTTACACTGGATATGAAGGTCAGGTAAATGATTTGCTCGTCCTTTAACACGATCACTGCTGATACAGGCGCGCTAGCGTACTTTGGAGTACCGTAATTATGTGACGTAGAAAACGTAGCACGTCTATGGAAGGTTTTGTAAATATTCGGTTCCCCTATCTATTAACGACTACAACATGGCTGTTCTGAATGTTTAGGAATTCTCTCCTTCCCCTAGCTCCTTTTTCACCCTAAGTAGGGGAACCGACTGTCACCTCTCAACTTTCAGGGGTCGATGGACGTTTTCTGATAGCACAAATAGTCGTGTACTTACTGTACTATAAAGTATGCTAACACTAATGTAGCATCAGGGATACTGTAGGTGTTAAGGGTTAATTCAAATATGGAGTGAACACACTAACTCCTAAACAACAGATGTAATATTCTTTTCCTCGAGTTGCAGTGGACATGAAGGTCAGACTTGTTATTAATAAGCTTCTAGAAGTGTCAGTCTCACATGATGTCTCTCCTATCCTGAGGAATTACACCTATTTTGAGGACATAAAAGACAGGAGCGGGAGTGTTGCTAACTTTGTTCTCTCCTTATATCCTGCCGGGGTGGACGCTGGCCCACTAGGCCGGAGACGGAGAGGTTAGACTGTGTTTGTGCACGAGCGCTGTGCTGACCGCATGGCACCCTGAGTTTTTGGGGAGGCATTTCATCAAGCTCTGCCACGGACTACCACACTTCTTACACACACACAAGCATACACACACAAGCTCATAAACACGTAATTACCATCAGGAAGCGTCTGCGTATGGCAGTCAGTGATAGTATTGTGATGAAAATGTGCATCTGTGGGTGAGGATAATGCTCAGAACTATGTCTGTCAGATAGTACGTGGCCATCTTTGTTTGTGTGCGTTGGGTTCTGGAGCAGCTTGATGAAAGCTGTAGATTCTAGCAGCCTGACAGGTTTCATGGCGCCCGGCTGAGCAGTTGTGTATCTTATTTGACGTGTGCACTCCTGCAGCCGAGCACCATCACACCATGGGTTTGGTTGAGGATCAGTTTGCCTTCAGATTGATCGGCCCTGTTGGATACAGGTGTTGGGTCCTGTGTGACTGGTTCTTTCAGCTTTCCTGGTACAAATTCCAGCACTAGGGGACTCTTCTCTTTTTTGCTCCATACCCCATTTCATTTAGAGCAAAAGCTTTTCATTCTTAAAGGTTAAAGCTAGTTTAGCATCACCAGGTATCTTACTGCAAAAATCCAAATTCTACTGAGAATTTTTGTCTTATTTCTAATTAAAATGTCTAATTTCTACACTTAAAATAAGACACGTAACTTGTTTACAAACCCTTCACTTGTTTCAAGCAAATTTCCACCTATGGAGCAAGTGTTTTTTTTCTTTTCCATTTTTAACTACCATCACTTCTTCATGTTACACATTCAGACAGTTCAGCCGGATGTAGTTACAGTGGATCCCAGGTGTCTGGTACCTACAAATAAATGCCAATCCAGAGTAATTCACACACTCAGGGAATATTTAGTCACAGATAGACCACATTCTCAACTCATAGAAAGAAAAAAAGGAAAAAACGCGGAAAAAAAAGTCTTCCTCCACTGGCCTTTTTTTCTGCTTATTTAAAAGTGAAAACTTGCTTGAAACAAATAAAAAAGTCTACATACAAGTTACTTTTTCAAGTGTAAAGATAATTTGTGACTAGAAATGAGACATTTTCACTTCAAATAGACAAATGTTCTTGATTTGGAGTTTTTGCAATACTCTCACCTTCTTTACTAACTAGACCCTCAGTCTTCAATTCATCGACATCACTAAATGTTAAATATCAATGTTTGATGTCTTCATTGTTTCTGTCAGACTAAATAAAACACCTCCTTTCCTCTGCGGCACATGAGCATTACTGTTGCAAGTGTCTGTTACCTGACCGTTACAACGTCTCCCGCTCGCTGACTGAAGACTCCTTCCCCCGTCTCGGTCAGACGGGGCGTTGTTAGGCCAGACAACAGTCAGTAATGAGCTTCGGTCGCCTCAGGACAGGAGTGTGTGAGAAGAGCTCCAGGGTGATGGAGCCCGACCCCAGTCTTGTGCTGATCTGTGTGCTGTCCAGTGGATCCCTGTGTGACCACTGAGCTACTAACAGCGAGGCTGCATTGTGCGTAACAACTGCAGCTGATGCAGCAGTGAGACCCCAGAGGGAGTTGTTGTTGTTGTTGTTGTTGTTTACAAGAAACTGCTGGTCTGTCTGATGTCAGCTGATGAGCGATTTCTGTTCAGTTTCTTGTCAATTCACGTTTTGTTCAGCATGTTGTGAGGATGTCAGTTGGTTCTGGCCATCTCATTCATTCACGTTCTGTTTGAGGAGGATATTCCTCTCAAGATGTCAGACAGAAGGATCTGGCAAGAAAGTGAGAACCAGAACATTGATGGATCAGCCTGCACTTTTCTGTCTGTTCAGTCTGGAGGCTCGGAGCAGGAACGTACCAAGAAGAAGCGTCGGGGGGATCGCTACTCGGTGCAGACCTCCCTTATCGTTGCAGCGCTGAAGAAGATGCTTCCGATTGGGCTGAATATGTGCTCCCCTGCAGACCAGGAGCTCATCAACCTCGCCAAGATCAGATACTCTCTGGTACTGTTGATGCTTAGTTTTCACGTTCGCGTCTGTGCGTACCCTTCTGTCCAACAATATCTCTGGAAAGACCTGAACGTGTCTCAGAGGTCAAAATCATCAGTGTGTTGATTTAATTCTGTCATTAATCAAACATATTTTACGTCTTTATTCAGTTTTCACTTGTTCTGCTTTTCTCCTGTCGTCTCAATTTTTACAGTTTGTACTGTTTTATTATTGATGCTCGATGGAAGTGGAGCTCACTGGGCCTCATGTCACTTACATTAGTTTATTATGTGTTACACTGAAATTAAACCAACTAACCAAACTAAAACGTACCAAGTCCTAAAAATGATGAATCATTTTGACTATAAACTTGAAACTTAAAGTTATGATACGTATCATGTGTTATAATAAAAATGTATTATGAGTATTGAGTAAAATATTCTGTTTTAAATATTATATATTTATGATATTTGTATTATAATTTTTTTTACTAACAATGATCTCTTGTGTGTTTGACTTTGGATAGAAGAAGAGGAAAAAGAAATATGTGCTGTTGTTTAGAAATATTTTGTGACGTCTGAAATGATGTGGAGGAACAATAAATGTTCTCTGACTGTTTCCCTCGTAGAAAGACACAGATGAAGAGGTGAGGGAGTTCTTGCACAACAATCTGCATCTCCAAGGCAAAGTGAGTCTAATTTAAGATTGCCTACATCACAACACTGGATACATATGCTGATAAATAATGACCTTTGGTTTCAGGTGGAGGACCCAGCGATGCGCTGGCAGATGTCTCTGTACAAGGAAATGTCTGGAAAAGCTGAAGATGCCGAGGACCCTGCGAAGGTGGTGAAACGGGTGCAAGAGGTGTCTGCAGTCCTTTACCACATTGAGGTGGTGAGTACTGGCCAGATGTGTGTGGACATCACTTACTGCTCCACCTGTGCTGCTGAGATAACATAGTGTTTCCCACAGCTGTTTTACAGTTTATTTCCACTGAAAAAACAAACAAGTATCATAATAATTATACTTCTGTTAATAATCATCATCATAATCAAAATCATAATAATCCTAATTTGATAATAAGCACACTTTTTTACATGTTTTTAATGAAGATTCAACATGAATAAGTCATGTTTGATAGGTCAAATTTTAACAAATGTGAGAAATGATTTCCCATTGGTTTGACTGGCAAAGCAGCTTTATTTATATAGCACATTTCATGCTCAATGTGCTTTACATTAAAAAAGGTTAAGACATACAATTTAAAACAAACATTGAAGAAAAGAAAACTCTTCTACTAACTTAGAGCATACAATAAATTCCTGTAAAATAAGCACAAATCTAATCGGAATGCTAAAATGCATTTAAAGAGCTCCTGACAAGAGAGATGTTAGCCTGGGTTTAAAAACATCCACACTTGGAGCTGATTTCACTTCAGTTGGCAGTTTGTTCCATCTTTGTGCATGTGTGAGTGGTGAGAAAGATCAGCAGAGAACTTTGTGGTTGGGGAAATCCCCCGCTGATTCTCGTACCTCTTATCTCTATGTATTTGTCATCTTGCATCAGACGGAACATCCTTTCAAGTCCAAGAAAATGGTTTGGCACAAGTTGCTGTCCAAACAGCGCCGCAGGGCTGTGGTGGCCTGTTTCAGGATGACTCCTCTATACAACATCCCCAAGTAAATATATAGAATGTGCAGTGATCTCATCCACAAGTCACCAGTCTCACCGGTTTCCCCCTCTCGCAGACACAGAGCAACCAATATGTTCCTGGATGCATATAAGCGCAACTGGCTGGAGACGGAGGGTTACTCATTTGAGGACAAGATGATTGATGACTTATCAGTGAGTTGCCTCACACCACGCGTGTGTGATTTGTGTGACTGTCCGGTGCGTACTGACATCATGTCATTGCCACCAATGTATAGAAAGCCATGGAGGAAGAGGAGGAAGAGGAAGAGGAGACCGAGACGAAGCCGGACCCCCTTCATCAGCTAATTCTTCATTTCAGCCGCACGGCTTTGACAGAGAAAACGTATGACGGCAAACACATAATCTGGTTCACTACAAAAAATCCAAAGAATCCAAGAATGTTGGTCTTACTCTTAATTAGAATGCCTCATTTCTAGCCATAAAATCTCTTTGCACTTAAAATATGACACATTTCTCACTTGAAATAAGCAAAACAATTTCCAGTGGAGCAAAATGTTTTTGCTTGTAGTTAGAAAAACATCTTGCTCCACTGGCAGATTTTTCTATTGATTTTATGTGAAAATTTGCTTTAACCAAGTGAAGATTGTCTAAAAACAAGTTACTTTGTCAGGTGATGTGTCTTATTTTTAGTGTTGAGAGATTTTTTGGAAATTAGACATTTTGATTAGAAATAGGACAAATATACGGATTTTAGAATTTTTGCAGTGAATTTCTGCTGCTTCTGTCCCCATTGGGACACCTTCATTGTTGTTTGTTGTCTCTTCATAGTAAATTGGATGTTGATCATCTCTACATGTCGTATGCTGATATAATGGCAAAGGTATGTCCCTGATCGTCACATACATGAGTGCAAAGTCACACTCAGTACAACAATTTCTTTTTCGTACTTGCTGCTTATTGTTTCTTCATTGCGCCTGACTTCCTGCCATCTCCCTCCCCCCCCCAGAGCTGCCACATTGGTGAGGAGGACGAAGGGGGAGAGCAGGAGGGGGAGGAGCCATCCTTTGAGGTGCGGCAGACAGAGATGGTATGGGGGGACCAGGGGAGGGGAGACAGGGGAGTCAGCGGAAAAGCAGCTCCCCGACTCACCGAGTGACCACACCACATCAACACACTCCGCACACCCCCCCGACACACATACGCACACTACATTTCAATTTTTCTTGTCTTTTCTCTTGTGCACTCAAACCAGTGGACCTGTGCACGCCTTCTCTAGCCTCTGTTCACCATTCGGATCTTTTTACAGATGAAATTGCATGATGACTGGAGTGCAGAGAGACGGTGCAGCTAAAGACAACAAAAGGAAACCCTGAGTCAAAACAAACAATTGAGTCTTATTCATCAAATAAGTTCAGAGTGACGCTGTCGCTGAGTCAAAATGTCTCATTTTTAGACATAAAATCTCTTTACAATTAAAATAAGACATATCACCAGAAAAAAGTGACTCATTTTTGGAAAATCGTCATGTTTCAAGCGAATTTTCACTTAAAATAGTAGGGAAAAAACCATTTGCTCCATTGGTAGATTTTTCTACTTTTTGCATGAAAATTAGCTTGGTTTGGTACCCGGTTATGACCCTGCCTCTTGCCCAGGGTCAGCTGGGATTGGCTCCAGCCCCCCATCCCAGATACAGACAAGCAGTTCCAGAATGAATGACTGGAGAGTCCTAAAGTCTGGCAGGAACAGTCAGACTTAATTGTCATTTTGCAAAAATCAATGAGGCCATCACCTAAAAGTTAAGTCATTGTCTATCACTTGTTGGTATAATTAGTGATTTGAGATGAATGCATGACTCAATGATTTGTTATGCCTTATAAGTTGGACATTGCACCTGTAAAGGTTCACTGGACGGGCGTCATTTGCCGATTTGTACTTGGACGTGACCTCTTGAGCCAAAGGATTCTGGTTCAGCATCCTGGATCTTCAGGATCAAGTCTCTGTTGAAGCCCTGATAAACGAAATAACCACAAGGTTGTGTGTCTTTAACTAACACCAGCATTTTCTGACTCAAACCTTCTTCTACCCACCTCTAATTGGGCTGCGCTCGCCGATATGTACTCACCCCAACATCTGGAATCTAACTTCCATCTAACTGCCCCAAGACGTTCTTTGATTTTGTCTGTCTTTACACTGTTAACTAGTCTGTCTCTCTGAGCTCTCAAAGGACTACAGTAAAAGCCCGCACAGTCACACACACACACACACACACACACACACACCACTGAACCCCCCTCACATACTCACACACTCACTCAATGCACAACGTTTGCTCTTAGGATGAGCAGAACCTTGTCCATCAAAGAAAAGTTTCACACACGTGGTCAGACTCATGGAGAGGTGGTTCACGTACCTTGGGTGGGGGCTTTGACGTGATGTGATGATGTGCTTCAAAGTCAGTAACAAGCTTCAGGATGTATTATAGACTAGACAGTAACATGTCATTGTGACGTGATTGATTTGTTGTTGGTTGTAGTTAGGAAAACAGACTGAAGCTAATGCAACAGTCAGTTGTTGCATGTTGTACATGTCGGACAACTGTTGTTGCTTCCTTGTGAGAGTGTGTGAAGAGTGTGTCATGTGTGGAGACAAGGATATTTGGTGCCCTGGAAGGTTTGCTGCATCTGACAGATGTCCAGAGCTGGAATAACGTCCTCCATCACTAACGCACACTGTGTTTCCATTATGTGTGTGTGTGTATGTGTGAGTGTGTGAGTGTGTGTGTGTGTGTGTGTGTGTGCGTGTGTGTGTGTGTGTGTGTGTGTGTGTGTGTGTGAGTGTGTGTGTGTGTGTGAGTGAGTGCGGGGGGCAGTGCAGTCAGCGTTAGCAGGGTTACAGTGTCCATCCCGCTCTGCTCCACAGGAAAAGGAGATGGAGAAACAGAGGCTTCTGTACCAGCAGTCCCGCTTGCACAACCGTGGAGCTGCGGAGATGGTGCTGCAGATGATCAGTGCCTGTAAAGGTATGAGGGTGTTATATTAACATACTAAAAACCTCTCACACTCACAACGGATCAACCCTAAAAAATACAAAAAAAAAGAATGAGAAGTTTCTGACTTTTTTTAAAGCAGCGTTTGTGAGCTCCTGCCTTTTTATAATTAAATTCAATTAAATACAAAATAAAATAATCAAATAAAACCTTACATTGGTGAATCTATGCTCGCCCTAGAAAAATAGATAAATATAAAGATAGGAATTTTATCATTTTTAACCCTTTAAAACCGATGGTATTGCTACTGATACATTTGCGCAAGAATACTTTGGAGTACCGTAATTACGCAATTATTGGCGGAATAGTCCAAAAACAACTAACGGTTCCTGAAAGTTGAGAATTGTCACTCGGTTCCCTTACCTGGTATGAAGAAGGAGCTAGGAGAAGAAGAAAAGGTCGAACAGTTCCTGAAAGGTGAGAAGTTGCACTTCACATCCAGGTTGCTGTCATTCCGGTAATGACTCACCAGCTTCTGGAAACAGAGTGAACGGGATTACCATAATGACAGCAACATGGCTATCATCTCAACTGTTAGGAACAATTTTCTAGGTCTCCTAGCTCCTTTTTCCAAGTGCAACTTCTCTTCTTCAAACAGTTGAGTAATTACCGTACTCCAGCGTATGCTCGCACAACTGTAGCGCTGCCAGTACTGTTGTTGTTAAAGGGTTAACTTGGAACACTGGGTGTGTCTCCTGGTTCCAGGTGAACCTGGAGCCATGGTTTCTTCCACACTCAAACTGGGAATCTCCATTCTCAACGGAGGCAACAGCGATGTACAGCAGGTAAATAAGTACATAAGATACAATCATTTTTATTTGTACTTTTATTTGTGTTTGTGTTTGAAAGCGGTAACAAGAACTAAACAAAACTGCTGATTTACTACTGTTTTATGCGTGTGTGTGCAGAGGATGCTGGACTATCTGAAGGATAAAAAGGATGTGGGATTCTTCCTGAGCGTTCAGGCTCTGATGCAGACCTGCAGGTGTGTAACACGTTTGTCTTGTCACCTATAAAGGACCAGTGCGTGTGATGTAGTGACACAACACCTCTGCTCTCTATCCCCATACAAAATGTACAGTGACTGAAGGGAAATGCATTGTTCCTATGTTCATTTCAAGCTAACGCAAAACTCAATCTTTGTTTCACAAGAGTGAAAAGTGACATAAATGTTGAATGTGTGAAAAGAAAAAGATGGTTGTAAATGACACACACTGGACCTTTAAGGCTGTCTGGAGCAGGCTGACTTGTGAAACTTACTGAGTGAATCATGTTGGCAGCGTTCTGGATCTGAATGCCTTTGAGAGGCAGAACAAGGCTGAGGGACTTGGGATGGTTTCAGAGGAGGGAACTAGTAAGTACACTCACACACATGCACACGCACCGCCACGTCTTTGTTCTTCACCTTGTTTCTAGTTTGTAACTTGTGTGGTGTAAGTCCGGTGTGTGTTCTGTTCTCTGTGTGTTGTGTGTGTCTGGAGGTGAGTTTTTTCGGAGCATTAGCGTCAATTTGTTGATGAATACAACTGACAGATATGACACTTCTGGACTCACCGCATCTTTTTTGTCTTTCTCTCTCCCACATTCCGTTTATGTTGCCTGTTTCAACCCCTCATGCCCATGTCCGTCTATTTGCTGCTCTCGGTTCTCAGATAAGAAGCTTGAACGTGGTAAATGAATCTTTCCCCTCCTTTATTTTCACTCCTTCCTTCCTTTCTTTCTTCCTGTCCTCTGTCTCTTTCTAGCTCCTGATCATCTGACTAGTCTTCTCCTTGCTGTGAATTTCATTTGCGATTGTGCTCAAGGATCCAGTGAAATCAAACTCTGCGTTCACTCACATAGAAACACATTTCTATTTGCAGTGACTGCACCGTTTTATTTTCGGCCTTGAGTGTTTGATCACAGATCTACTGGAACTCTGACAGTCTCATGGCTGATCAATGGAAGGAAAAGTCATTCCTGGAGTAGATCATGGAGAAAACCACTCATTGTAATAACGCCTAATAATAATGCCTTGTAATTCTTTGGAAAAGAAAATTTACATACTAAATCTCAACAACAGCAATAATAAAATATCAGGTCAGAAATGTCATGTTTGTTTTCTTGAGACCCCAGGACACACACAACTATTCAGGTCGTCTAAGATTTATGAGAACAGGTGATAATTTAAAAAACAATCTCGGCGCGATCGCAAAGAACGTTTCATGTACTGAAATTCCTATCTTCAGATATTTAACAGGTGTTTTTTTTGTCTCTACAACTGCTTTTCATGAAAAACTCCTTGGTTTTGTGTTGAAGGACAGAAAGCATAGCATTGTAACTGTGATGGTTTGGTGATACAAATTAAATGGAATTGAATTGAATTGAATTGAATTGAATTGAATTGAACTTCATATTTAGTTGATTTAATATGAAGCCGTAACATGTGTGTATTGCCCCCTGGTGTCTGGGTTGAGGTCCAACCCATAAATCAGGACAGGACGCACCAGGTACATTTCGTCCAAGGATTTGGGATTTTAGGTTCTAACCACTTTTGTTCAAGTGTTATTTGATAAGTATAATTAATCGAGTGGCGCTATAAATGCCGTCGTGATTGACAGCTGCTCTGAATAATGTCACAGTTGTCGCTTCTGTTTAAAGTAAAAATATTGTTAAAAAGGCGTCAGCCCTGTGTGTCAATCAGCTCAGTTGCATGTGAGATCTTCAGATCCTGGAATGATTCAGTGTCTGATGTAGTAAGTGGTAGCACTCACTTACTACACGGACAAATTCCTCTCCTGTACACTTTGGATTTGTTTCAGTAGTGAAATGTGAGCATGCTTTTCCTTTGGCATGCTAATGGCTGTGTCAGATTCACAGTGTAAAGAAACAAAACACTGAATGTCCTCAGTGAAGTATCACATCCTGCATCCTAAGTTCAGTAGATCTGTCCTGCATGACGGCGTGACCTGGCTGTTTCTGTGTTCACGTCATTCGTGTCACCTGTGACTCCTCAGTTTTGTGTCTCAGTGTATGTCTGTGTGTGTGGGTGTGTCTCCTGTCTTCATTTACTTGTGTTTTATGTTGATGTCAACGTCACGTGACCAGTGTTTGGATGTAAAATGTTTGTTTTTTTTAATGTGGCTTCCAAATCAAAATTGCTGTGATTCTTCCCGGCTAGTTGTAGTGAGTAAAAATGTACTGTACTACTCGTATGCTTTAAGGTAAGTAAAGTAAGTAACGTAAACTGAAGTTACAGTCGTGTGTGTTTTAACAGACCTAAATCTTTGTGACTCAACACATCCAGAACTAATGAAGGTTTTTTCCACAGAAAATTAATTGACGTTTGTCCGTGTTCCCAGATGAGAAAGTGATGGCGGACGATGAATTCACGTGTGACCTCTTCCGCTTCCTGCAGCTTCTTTGTGAGGGCCACAACAACGGTGAGTCCATGAGGAACACATCTTGAAGACGTCAGTTTCCCACACGTATCTTACACATCGCTGTCTAATTTTCACTCTGTACGAGCTTTTATTTGTGTTTTTATATATTTTATGAGCATGTTTCTGCTGTTTATTGCTGTCTATTTTCAGATTTTCAGAACTACCTGAGAACGCAGACAGGCAGCACCACGACCATCAACATCATCATCTGCACCGTGGACTACCTGCTCCGACTACAGGTCACACTGAAAACCTACAAACTACTTCCACACTGGATGAATTTACTTTATGAGATGTGTTGTTGTCTTTCCTGTATGCAGGAGTCCATCAGTGATTTCTACTGGTACTACTCAGGAAAAGACATCATTGACGAGCCGGGTAAGAGGAATTTCTCCAAAGCAATGACCGTAGCGAAGCAGGTCTTCAACAGCTTGACCGAGTACATCCAGGTAGGAGAGCTGTTGTATAATCTTTTTCTTTTTTGTAAAATTCTTACAACTTAATTTTTGTTTTATTGTAGATGTATGTAGATTGCTTGCAATGTAAAGTACAATATAACTTTGTGTTAGGGCCCATGTACTGGAAACCAGCAGTCTCTGGCCCACAGCAGGTTGTGGGATGCCGTTGTCGGATTCCTGCACGTCTTTGCTCACATGATGATGAAACTTGCTCAGGTAAGTGAAATGCTTATGATCATAATTAAAAATTATATTTTTTAAGGTTTTTAAATATCTGCTGTATTGTTTGTTGTATCCAGTCAATTGTCACATAAATCAACATCAATTTAAAAGTTCCATATATACATTATACACACACACACACACACACACACACACACATATATATATAAAATATATATATCGAGTTTGAACTGATCCCAAGTCTAATTCTGTGAACTGTCTCTCTCACGGTTCCTCCAGAGTAAAGTATGTATTTTTATTTGTTTATTCTTTTTTTTCTGTGAAATCTCAACTAGATTTTTCCCTTCTCTCTTCGTCAAACTGTTTCTGCCTCTTTGCTGATGAGCGTTTCACAGTCAGTTTCAGTGACTGAACCCAGAATCCCAAAGCTTCAGTCAGGCAGACGCCACACCCTCCTATTCCGTAGTACGCATACACAGAAACAGGCTTTGGTCATTCCGTCATGTACTTGAATAATCCTTTAAAAGCCACAGGAAGCTGGAGGTTATATATTATTTATCTATTCACTCGGTTCCACTTGACATTCAGAGAAACGTTGAACTGAAAGAGAATCATGATCAGATAAAGATGGCAGAAACAATTTCTCCCCCTTGACACCCGTATGGTTTCATCTCATCCTGACTTGTGTTTAGGCTGCTTGTACTGCGAATAATGTGTGTGCGTGTGTGTGCGTGTGTGTGTGTGTTTGACCTAACAAGGAGCTGCAGTGTTTTCTGCTTCATCTAATTCTGTTTGTCACTGATGCTGCTGATTAAACTGTATTTGTATGACTTCCTTCTAATAATTAATGGTAACTAGTTTGTATTCAAAGAAAAAAAATATTATTTTCATATGTAAGTGTCCCTGAGCTTTTATTAATACAATATTTTCGGTGATATTTCATGTTTGTGCACTAGACAAAAAATAAAAGAGTAGATTGTCATGAATGTCATTGTACAAGGACACTGAAATGTTCTGTGTCTGAATAAAAAAAAATACAAAATGACACATCTGTAAATCAGTAAGCAGCTTTAGATAAAAAAAATAACATTTATTTTCATGTTTAACCTTGTTAGATGCACCCTGATCCTGGACAACGAAATGGCGTAAGAATCTGTGTCTCTCTACCAACATCATGTCATTTCCAGGCTTCCTTAAACATATCCTGCTTTAACACATTGGAATGCATTTCCCTCTTTGTACGATTTCTCTGCAGCACTTTACTGTAGTATTGTATTCAGACTTCATACAATGAAAATGACAGGACAGGACGTCTGAAAACTGTCCGTTCTGAAGGAATAAATGCTGAGTGAGAAAGTCTGTACAAAGTACTAAACTCCATCAGAGATGTGTGATAGTTCAGCCATTTTTAACAAATTTATTGTTGATTGTATTGAAAATAGAGGTGAGTATTTCAGATTTAAATGAGCTTAGAACTTCTCATCTAAAATAATATGAGCAGAGAATTCATTCAAACCAATCCAAACTTCAGCAATTCAGCAATCAGCTTTGCTTTTATATATTTAACACAAACATTGACCGGCAGTTGTCTATTTTTAAGGGATGGACCGATGTTTCGGCTTACATGCCCTAGTTGTCATTTTTTATACATTCCAGTATGTCTACATTATATTCTTGGTGGTGATATGTTCAGTAACACGCACTGTCCGTCCCAAATAAAAAAAAAGAAAAATAATTTAACAACCCGCATTTCAAGTTTGTACCGTAAATCTAAGTAATAACATCTGTGCTTTCTCACACTGGTTTACTGAGAAAAAACAACACCAAATTAGTCTATCCAGCCTGAAAACTCTGTCCATCCCTAAACTATTTGCTGAAAGTTGTTTCTGTTGATTTAGCCGACGGGAGGATGGTGATTTCACTGCCAGCTGATGCTTCACTGCTGCTTCCTTCAGATCTCCACCAGGCTGAAAACCATTTCAAATCACTGTCTTACGTATTTGTGATCCTCCACGCAGTCTGGTGTGGGTCTTCAGGAATGCTAAGATCAGTGTCGGCAGTTGTGTGTTTGTCTTCCTGTTGTTCACACTGCAGCTGCTTTCGCAGTTAAAGGAGAAGAAGCCTATTGTCCCCTCCAACTGTCCCCTCCTTAACACTTGTTTTGTTAAAAATGCATATTCTTTATCTAAAAATGCCAACCCAGGATCATTTTTGGAGTAGAGCGCCCTGTGAGGTAGTGTCTCTTATCATGTCATCTCTTTTAATGTGAGTCAAACAGATGTAGAGAGAAGATCAGATCCTCTCAGAGGAAGTTGAGTATCAAGATGAATTCTTTCTACCGTTGTTTGTGTGTTCCGTTGTCTCAGGACTCCAGTCAAATTGGACTGTTGAAGGAGCTGCTGGATCTGCAGAAGGACATGGTGGTGATGCTGTTGTCTCTGCTTGAAGGTGAGATGTCCACCCCTGTGCCCCCACGCCGTCTCTTGTAATCCAGATCTGAAACGTTGTACTTCACCTTCTCACATCTTGTATCGCTCTTAGGTAACGTCGTAAATGGGACCATTGCAAGGCAGATGGTGGACATGCTGGTGGAGTCCTCCAGCAATGTGGAGATGATCCTCAAGTTCTTTGACATGTTCCTCAAGCTCAAGGACATAGTTGCATCTGATGCTTTCCGCGACTATGTGACCGATCCCCGCGGGTTGATCTCTAAGAAGGACTTCTCCAAGGCCATGGATAGCCAGAAGCAATACTCTCCTTCGGAAATCCAGTTCCTCCTCTCGTGCTCGGAGGCCGATGAGAACGAGATGATCAACTTTGAAGAATTTGCGGACCGCTTCCAGGAACCGGCCAAAGACATCGGTTTCAATATCGCCGTTCTTCTGACCAATCTGTCGGAGCATGTGCCCCACGACACTCGCCTTCAGAACTTCCTGGAGCAGGCTGAGAGCGTCCTCAACTACTTCCGCCCGTTCCTCGGGCGCATCGAGATCATGGGAGCCAGCAGGAAGATCGAGCGCATTTATTTTGAAATCAGCGAGGCGAACCGCAACCAGTGGGAAATGCCGCAAGTACGAGAGTCCAAGCGTCAGTTCATCTTCGATGTGGTCAACGAGGGTGGAGAAAGTGAGAAAATGGAGCTCTTTGTGAACTTCTGCGAGGACACCATCTTTGAGATGAACATCGCTGCATCTATCTCCGAGCCTGAGGCAGACGGTGGGGAGGAGGAGGATGATGAGGAAGAAGAGGAGGAAGGAGGAGCTAAGGAGGGAGATGCAGCCGAAGGAGAAGAAGGCAACGGAGAGGAAGCTCCAGAGTCAACTTCAGCCTTTGCAGACTTCCTGGCCAGCGTGGTGAACTTCTTCAACATGTTCACCTTCCGTAACCTGCGGCGACGCTACCGCAAACTGAGGAAGATGACGGTGAAGGAGATGGTGATCGGCCTGGCTACCTTCATCTACACTGTCCTCATGGGCATCTTGATGTTTGTCTATAGCATCTGCAAGGGTTTCTTCACACTCATATGGAAGGTGCTGTTCGGTGGAGGCTTGGTGGAGGGCGCCAAGAAGATGACGGTGACTGAGATCCTCGCCAGCATGCCGGATCCAACACAGGATGAAGTCCACGGAGACTTACCACCTGAACCAGGAGCCAGGGAGGTTCAAGACATCGACGGAGTTGCAGACCTCTTAGACGTGGTGGGAGGAGAGGAGGAAGAGGAAGACGGAGAGGAGAGGGAAGGTGGACGGCTGCCCGGTTTCAGTGCTCCTGGGGGACTTGGAGACTTTGGAGACACCACACCAGAAGAACCTCCGACTCCAGAGGGCACACCGCTGTTGAAGAGGAAATTGGTGAGGTGGCTTCTTCCTGATCTATTTTCCATTTTTCCATCACGTCTCATTAATGAGTTGGTTCACTGGTCAAACAGCTGGCTGCCACAGTTGGAGGACAAGAAGAGGAAGAGATGGCTGAACCAGAAGAAGAGGCTCCTCTGGAGACTGAGAAAGCAGAGTAAGTTACCTTCAGATAGATCGTCCTCCAGTGGAGAACTGAGAGGTTAATTCATATAAGATTTGGGACTGTCAGACGTTCACGTCATTTGTGACGTTTCCCTCCAGTACTGAAAACGGAGAGAAGACTGAGAAGGTGGAGCCTGAGCCTGAGGTGAAGGAGGAAGAACCACCTGAGGAGATCGAAGAGACAAAGGCGAAGACCAAGGCAAAGAAGGAGAGGAAAGTTGCCGAGGAAGGATTTGAGCTCTGGAATGAGCTCGAGGTTCAGAGGATTAAGTTCATGGTGAGTCTGTTAAAGTGTCGTACGACAAAAACTCAAAATCTTACCAAGACAAATTGTCTTTTTTCTCATCCAAATGTCTCATTTATAGCCAGAAAATCTCTGTACATATAATTTACAAACCATCACCTGAAAAAGTAACTTAATTAACTTTTTTTTTTTTTACTTGTTTCAAGCTAATTTTCACTTGAAATTGCTTGTTGTAAAAAGAAAAAATGGTCCATGCTCATAATATAGAAACAAGTTACTGGTGCTATGTCTTATTCTAAGTGTAAAGAAATTTTTAACTAGAAATTAGGCATTGGTTTAGAAATAGGACAAATATTCTTAGACGTTGCCGCATATTAGCTGTGGCTAGCTGTTGTTTGCTAGCATAGTCATTGCGCGTTATTGTTGCTAAGCTAACAGCTCTTCACTCCCTTTCAGAACTACCTTTCCCGCAACTTTTACAACCTGCGATTCTTGGCTCTGTTCATCGCCTTTGCTCTCAATTTCATCCTGCTCTTCTATAAGGTGTGTGCTTGTTCAAAGGTCCACCTACGTACATCACCTCAGTGTTTCTGCTCCTGTCCATTTTCATTGGTCTTACAGATTTTTATTCCTTCAGAGTTGCTTTTGTTGAAAATCAGATCAGATCAAAATGATCCTTATTTCTTATCAATAGTTTCAATGTGTGACACATGGGTCTCAGATCATCCTCTGTGTCTCCAGGTGTCTGACAGTCCTCCAGGTGAGGAGGATTTCGAGGGTTCTGGTCTGTTTGAGGGCTCTGGCCTGTTTGAAGGCTCTGGTGCTGAGGAGGAAGGATCGGGATTAGAGGATGGCGGTGAAGACGATGATGATGAAGGGCCGATGTACTACTTTTTGGAAGAGAGCACAGGATACATGGAACCTGCCTTGGCATTCCTCAGCATTGTCCACACCATTATCTCGTTCCTGTGTATCATCGGCTACAACTGCCTCAAGGTATGCCTGCTGTTTCCTCGTCCTCTTGTTTTATGCGGATTATCTTCTGCCACCCCATCTCCTCCCTCCCCCAAACACTCCAGGTCCCTCTAGTCATCTTCAAGAGAGAGAAAGAGCTGGCCAGGAAGCTGGAGTTTGACGGCCTCTACGTCACTGAGCAGCCTGAGGACGATGACATCAAGGGCCAGTGGGACAGACTGGTGCTTAACACACCGTAAGAGAACCGTCAGATGGACACGCACACTTCTCAACACACCTAGGACATTTACCAGGTTTTCAAAAGAAAACACACTGCTTCACCAAAAAAAAACATCTTAAGTCCATATTTTGGTGGGTCTGCCATAGTGCAGATATTGTAATTGAATGCGTTTATTCTTATTTCAGTTGAAAAGTTTCACATGTAACTAGTGCAATATTTTGAGCTTGATCTGGAATCAACTGTTATAGACTCCCTCGTGTTATTGTGATCACCGTTTCTGAGAAAATAATAGGAATACATTGATTTTGGAAAATAGCCGTGGCTGCAGTTTTCACTCTGCCACCATAAACTATATATCTATGCACTGGAGGAATTCTTGTGGTGCCAACAGGAGTTGGTTTGTCAACCTGCGACCCATGGACTGCAGGGGGTCCACTCTACAAAGTTTGCAATAATACTATTTACTACTGCTACCTCTCACTCTACCTCCATGAACTATATACAGTATCTACGCCTTCGATGAATTCTCCCAATGCCAGCAGCTGGTGATCAACCTGCCGCCTGTCGACTCTGCCAGGTCCAGGTGCTGGCTACGTCTGTTGCTGCTGTGGCAACTGAACAATTACTGACTTAATGTCGTTTCCATGGTGAACGAACCTTTGACATGTCCATGGCTGATAACTAGGAATTAATATCTAGTGTTTGTCTCTCGTTACAGAACTTTCCCCAACAATTACTGGGATAAATTTGTGAAAAGAAAGGTGAGTGTTTTTTTATGACAGACTTGGTGCAAACTCCTCTTCATAGAACAGAAGAAACTGATCTGTGTGTGTGATGTTTAGGTGCTGGATAAATACGGGGACATCTATGGCAGAGAGAGGATTGCAGAGCTGCTCGGTATGGACCTGGCGTCTCTGGATGTCAGTGCCATGACCCACGAGAGGAAGCCTGAACCCGACACCTCAATGTTCAGCTGGTACACACAGTTTTCACCTGCATACATTCAGGTTTTAATCAGAGAATGCAGCAAGTAAACGTGTTCTTCTCTCTGTAGGATAACGTCCATCGACATCAAGTACCAGATCTGGAAGTTTGGTGTTGTTTTCACAGATAACGTGAGTTCAAAGATGACATGTAGGCACACTGCAAACACCCTAAACCTTACCAAGAATATTGGTCTTACTTCTCTTATCACCTAAAACATGTAACTTGTTTTAGACAATCTTCACTTGTTTTGAGCAAAAAATCTGCCATTGGAGCATTTGTTTCTTATTACAATCAAAACCTGTTGCTCAACAGGCAGAAATTAGACATTTTGATTAGAAATAAGACAATATTCTTAGAAAGAGTTTGAATTTTTTCAGTGGAATCAGAAGATGAGTTTGAACTGCAGTGTTGATCCCCTTCTTGTCCCACCTCATTAGACCTTCCTTTACCTGGTCTGGTACATGCTGATGTCGATGCTCGGACATTACAACAACTTCTTCTTTGCCGCTCATCTTCTGGACATCGCGATGGGAGTGAAAACCCTGCGCACCATCCTGTCCTCCGTCACCCACAACGGCAAGCAGGTCTGCACGTCACTGCTGCTGCGATGCACCATGAAGCTTCTGGTTTCCTGTCAGCGACTCAAACCTCTGGGTGCTTGTTGCAGCTGATGATGACGGTGGGTTTGCTGGCGGTCGTGGTGTATCTCTACACCGTGGTGGCCTTCAACTTCTTCCGCAAGTTCTACAACAAGAGTGAGGATGAGGACGAGCCAGACATGAAGTGTGACGACATGATGACGGTGAGGTGACTGTGATGGGACCTTTCTTTGCATTGATGCGTAATAAAACAAAATGTTCTTACCCGTCCCTGCAGTGTTACCTGTTCCACATGTATGTTGGCGTGCGTGCCGGTGGTGGCATCGGAGATGAAATTGAGGATCCTGCCGGGGATGAATACGAGCTCTACCGCGTGGTGTTTGACATCACCTTCTTCTTCTTCGTCATCGTCATCCTGCTGGCCATCATTCAGGGTACGCATATGCTCAGTGGATACTTGCAGCACCTTTATGAGATGTACGATGTGACGCAGAGGATCTGCTGCAGTGCCAGAGGATGCACCCAGACTCCTGGAGCCTCTTCATGAAACTCTGGCGGCAGAGAACAGTTTGTGGGAGTGTTCTTTTCATCCTACTCCTCCCTGCACTGAAATTCTTCAATCGCTCTCTGTATCGAAAAAAAACAATTATACATATATATACACACACACACACACACACACACACACACACAATTTGCACACAGGTAGTTTGTAAACAACCTGTCCTCTCAGGTTGTATGGGTAAGGATTAGGGTAATGGTTAGTGCTAGCTAACGGACTGTTAAGTAACTCGGTATTTGCAGAGCTAGCTACCGGCATTGATAACATTAGCTAGCTAGATGTAGTAGATTTGCACATTGCCTGAAAATATGGGTAGTTTGCAAACAACATGTCCTTCGGTAAAATGGTAAAAAGGTTTGTGTGTCTGTCAGGTTTGATCATAGACGCCTTCGGGGAGCTGCGAGACCAGCAGGAGCAGGTCAGAGAGGACATGGAGGTAAGATAACTACTGTCAGCGGGTCCCAACTGGTTGCTCTGCACCGTTCCCCCCCGCCTCCGGAGGGGAGACACGCTTCTATTAATGACAACGGATCGTTCTCTCTCCAGACAAAGTGCTTCATCTGTGGAATAGGAAGTGACTACTTTGACACAACGCCACACGGCTTTGAGACGCACACACTGGAAGAGCATAACTTGGCCAACTACATGTGAGTGTTGTGGGGGAGGTCGAGTGAAATCCAAATCACAAATACTGTACTTTGACTGGATTTAAATGTGGGGTCCACTATCATGTCACAAAATGTCATCCCTATCGGTTTGAAAATGTTAGAAAACCGAAATTTCACAGGGGAAATCCAATTTATGAAAATTTAACATAACTGCTCACACAAAAATTTGATTCCGATTCACTTGCAGTTAGGCTGATGAAGAATGGTCATATCTACTAACCTGCCAAGTTTTATGATACGAGCTGCTTGGCAGTGGTCTGCGCTCTCTGAGTGCTTTTCTAGTTATTTATTTACTTACTTACTTTGATGGTTTATCTCCCACAGGTTCTTCCTGATGTATCTCATCAACAAAGATGAAACGGAACACACAGGACAGGTCAGTGAAGATGAAACATGTTGGATCATCTCTGTATTTGAAGGTCTGTCTGACGCTGGGACGTCTTGTCTCTCAGGAGTCCTACGTGTGGAAGATGTACCAGGAGCGCTGCTGGGACTTCTTCCCAGCCGGAGACTGCTTCAGGAAGCAGTACGAGGACCAGCTCGGATAACCGGCTCAGCAGACAGAGAGGAGGGATGTTCAAAGACAGGAAAGAGTAGGAATTTAGAACTCTGTTTTTATCTGCACATTTCTCTCCTCCGTTGAAGCTATGCACACCTTTGACTATCGTACGTGGTTATGGATCCGATCAGAGGTAGGCAGGATGATATCACAGGTATAAATGACACAAGAAGTACTTTTTTATTCCGCTCAGAAAACACTAGACGGCCTTTATATTGTGTGTGACGTCAGCTGATTTGATCTGTGCCCTCTTTCACTCGCTGCTGTTGTTAACGTCACAGCTTGTCTACACAGTTTCAGCTGCAGTTCGTGGCCTCTTCACGCTGACTGGTGTGTCCCTGAACACATCATGTGACACGTTGATTTCTGTGTAGACGCTGTGTTTTAGTGCCTATTACGAAGCTGCTGCTTTTCATCAGATATATTTTTTTGTTTTGTTTTTAGATTAGATTGCGTGTCTTTTTTTTTTATATGTGACTGCTGTCGTCTAATACTTTATATACAGTTTCTGGTGTTTGAAAGAACATACTTGTGCGGAGATCCTCCTGCAAGAGGAGGCTGACGCTCCTTTTCTGCCGCTTTAAAACTTGTCTGACTGACCCAGATGATACTTGTGTGAATCCACTGGACAGACTGAACCCACTTTGCACTCTGAAGTCTTACAAAGCGTTGCAGGTTGTGTGTTCTCGTCTGCATCACATGAGATGGCGGTGAGGAACGTACACACACACAGTCACTAAATGATTGTGATTATATGCAGCTCAGAACTTCTGGAGATGACTGTTTTAACCCAACTGTCTGTTTTATGATACACACTCGATGTGTGTGAGTGTGTGTGTGTGTGTGTCGGTGTGTGTGTGTGTGTGTGTGTGTGTGTGTGTGTGTGTGTGTGTGTGTGTGTGTGTGTGTGTGTGCGTGCGCATCAAGATAAGAATGTATTTATTGTATACAAACTGGACATCTGTTTCATTGATTTGGACATATTTTAACAAATCCCTGAAACATTAATTTATTTTTGTTTTGGGCTTCAGATGATATAAACAATGATGACATGATGGCAGACATGAACCATGATGATTTTTTTTTTTTTTTGCTAGTTAGGTTGTTCTGGTCGCAGTTTGTTGGAATCCACTGTTATTTGTCAAAGTGTGAAGCATCAATCTCAATTGTGTTTCATGGCGCTGCCATCAGAACAGCTTTGCAACGTGCACCACACTCTTTGCAACACTCTCCGCCTTGTTTTTTTTTCTGGCTAGTAGCTTCTGACGCAGAGCTGCTTCTTCAGGTCCGATGACTGACGTGTGAAATTGTCCACACAGAGACAGCTGATGGTCTGAACATGGACCGTTTCTGTCCACCTGACTGTGTCCTCTGACTCAACTCAGAATAAAAACATTATTTTAAGGAGAGATGGACAGATTGTCCTCATTCGCATGCAAACATCTGCTGGCTGAAGGCTTTTGTCCTTCAGTGTTTGACAGGACAACATTTGTGTGATGTGTGTGTGTGTGTGTGTGTGTGCGCACGCGTTTGCGCCTGTGTGTATGGTTTAAACAGGAACTCATATTCTTTCAAAGAGTCGCAGAAAGGTTTTAGAACGAAAGGTCAAACTGATAATAAGGATAT
>CAAKHB010000691.1:15055-31633 GCA_901007665.1 Aeoliscus strigatus
AGGTAAATTTGCGGTATATTTAATAGAAGAGGTGTTTAATTTTGCGCTACTTTAATTTCAACATGTGAAAGTGAAGATTTGTCATTGAAACTGTAGATTTATGGATGCAAGTTATATAATTAAATTGATATTTATTCAGTTATTTTGGCCGGGTGGGGGTGACAGTGGCAGTTCCCAGAAAAGGTGGCAGTGATTTCAGATTTGTCTTATCGCATCTAAAATGCGGATTTAAAAGTGTTTGTGTTTGGGACATGTGCACCATGATCAGTGACACATCATGTTCCAAAACACATTGGGTACGGACAATATGTGTTTTTTTCTTGTTACAAGCAATCAATCATACTCCACTGGCATTTTTTCCTGTTTATTTCAAGTGGAAATTTTCTTGAAACAAGTGAAAAATGTCTCAAACAACTTGTTACTTGTTCAGTTTTTATTTTGAAGTGTTAAGAGATTTTATAACTAGAAATGAGAGATTTCTGATCAGAAACAGGACAAATATTCTTGGTAAGATTGTGAGTTTCTGCAGTGCTGAGTCACTCAAAGAATACACAGAACAAAAAAAAATGTTTTTTTTAAAAAGTTTATTCACACATAAATCCAGTACGACAACAGCTGAACACTGAGGAGCAGCATGGTAAACTTGACCCCCACCTCCCTAAGATACAGTACCGCACACACACACACACAATTAGCTAAATGTAATGTTCCAAACACTGCCCGACCGTCCCGTGTTACATGTCAGCAACGTTCTGTTCCTCGTTCCGTCATCCCCCTCCATTCCGTCATCCCCCTCCATTCCGTCATCCTCCCTCCTGGTGTTTCAGAGTTTGGACGTCAGTCTCTCACAGAACTCAAAGTCCTTCACAGCGAGGGCGGGGTCCCGAGCCAAGGGGGCAGGGAGAACCAGGGAGCAGTCACAGTCAAAATACTTCCCGGTTATCCCGTCTGTTTCCTCTGCCACCGCACAGTAGATGGCGCTCACGGCCCCCTCCTCTGCCGACTGGAGGGACAAAGATGGTGGAGAAGAAATGAGTCAGCAGATTTCACAAGATGAATTCCTAAGAATGTATAATGACCACCATTTGCCAAACAGTGTCTTTAATTTAATTGAATTTAATGCGTGAGTATGACGTAGTTGCGGCACCAAAGTGCTATAATTAGCTGGTTAGCATTGTTTACCACACAGCAAAGAAGGCAAATGAATAAACACATGGTGACAACAAGGCTGTTCTGGGGTTACGACCAGCAGCAGCTACGTCATGACCAGCCTGGAGCCCAGTTCAGGTATCTGGGATTGGATAGACGTCCTGGTTCATGAGGAAGGTTTATCGTCGCCGGCAGGAAAGGAGAAGACGATTGCTAGCTATGCTGAGGGGCGCGGCTCCACGCTGGGAGAGACCCAGGGAGCGTTCACTTCTGTTTGTGAGTTTGTTAGCATAGAATTTCAAACTAGTGAAGACACGATTGAAACAAATGTATCAGTGCGTCGTCCATGTCCTCCATTCAACAGTTAGCATGTTTGTTAGCATGTTTGTAGCTGGATACGTCACCCAGTCACAGACCCCCCCCATGGGTACCCGTCACCAGCTGATCATCATTAGATTAAACAGGTCGAATCCTCTGGAATTTCTAGAGCCGACAAGGAGCAACGGGACCGTTCAGACCGTGGACACTTCTGCTGGAACCTTCCGTCCGGACTGGACGTTACACCAACACAAACACATTCTTACACACTTCCTTGGCTACAAACCGTTTGATTCTGATTCAGACTCAGATGCTTGTCAGATGTCAGCGGGGGGAAATCGTTGGACACACCCACCTTGAAGAAGAAAAGTCCGATGAGGTTGAAGAGAAGGCGAATCCTCAGAGGATAATGTCTCAACACTTCTGTCATCACGATCCCAGGGTGGACGGAGTTCGCCGTGACACCTGCAGCATGAACGAGTGTGTGAGCGAGTGTGTGCGCGTGGGGAAACAACTGTTTTGTCGTCTTTTTCGTATTGGTTCATTTCAGTTTGGCAGAAGAACGTTCGTCTGTAAGCGATGGACGTTTTCTTCTTCTCCTAGCTCCGATTAAACTATTACGACCTCGCGCAAACTACAGTCGTTTCCATGGCAACGGATGTTTGTGACGTGCCCTAAAGTGGAAAAGCACAACAAACCTACCAGAGAACTCAGCTATTCACAAATAGTCATTTCACTTTGTGATTTTGTTAGCATAGCATTTCAAGCTAATGTTGTGAAGACACAGTTTCTTCACAGGATTCATCAGCGCGTCGTTCTTGTCGTCCGTCCAATCGTTTGTTAGCATATTTGTAGCTGTAGCATATTTGTCCGTCACGCAGCGACAGACATGCCCCACTTGGGTACCGAGCGACGGATGGTCTGAACCATCATCAGAGAAACTTGCGGAGACATTTAGCGAAGTGAACCTTTCATTAACCTTTCATCGAGCACATATACCGTATGGAGGAGCACATATTTGACATCGCACCTGTTCCCTGGAGCCGGCGTGCCAGCTCGTTGGTGCAGATGACGTTATGCAGCTTGGTGTGGTTGTAGACGTTGTCCATCTTATACGTGAGGTTCTCCCCATAAAAATGAGCAAAGTCCACCTTTCCCTTCTTGTGGTTGACCGAACTGAGAGTGACGATACGTGCCGGAGCGGAACGCTTCATCAGGTCTGGAGGTACAAGATACAATGGTACAGTCAGGAATGTGTCGTACGCGTGGTGACCGTATGGAGACTGGGAAAAATTACAGTTACGACTACATGAATGAAAGATAAATTAAAAAAGATTGAATAAATAAATGTAGAAATGATTATAGAAATAAATGAATACACAAAATAAATATATATAAAGAAAAATAATGAAACAAATATATTAGGTTGGTTTGATAACCATTTGACCAATGCAAAAATATTTGTCTATTCCTTCAAAATTAATTATTAGCTTAAAAAACATCTTACACTTAAAATCAGACGCATCACCTGAACTTGTTTTGGATAATCTTCACTTATTTCAAGTAAATTTTCACAGTAAAAATAATGTTGAAAAATCTGCCAGTGGGACAATTGTTTTTTCTTATTACGCACAAAAAAATTCTTGTTCCACTGGCTGATTTAACTGTTCATTTCAGGTGCAAATTTTCTTGAAACATGTGAAAGATGTCTATAAACAAGTTAGGTTTTCAGGTAATGTGCCTTAACTTTAGTGTCAAAAGATTTTATGACTAGAAATTAAACATTTTGACTGGAAATGAGACAAATAATCTCACGTGTTTAGCGGTGTGTATTTATTTCTGTTTTACGTTGTCGTACGTTTATCAGTTTATCGTTCACTCATACTGTCACTTTTTGGCCTCCATACTAGGCTGCGTTTTTATGTTTTCATGTCAAATTACTCAAAAACTAACAGCAGTATTAAAATAAAGTATGATTCATACCCAGCAGCAGGTTGGTGAGAAGAAACGGTCCCAGGTGATTGGTGGCAAAAGACATTTCAAAGCCATCTTTGGTTATCTCCCGAGGTAAACCTGTGGAACGAGTTATATTTATCCTTCACTGACACCAGGAACATGGAACACTGTGTCAACCATCAGTGCTGGTTGAGGACCTGAGGGCCAGAATGTCTGGAAGCTTCTCTGAGAAGATTCTGCAGGTGGAAACTGGCTCCCACATTCTGACACTTGGCTGATTTCTGTTTCTGCGCTAATCGATGTCGATGCCATAAGGTACGTTGTAGCCATGGTTACCGCTCCAGAAATGTAACTAGGTGTTGTCATGGTGACGTGGACCTCCACAGACGACAACAGCTGTGTCTAGTCGGGGGTTCTTTTTGTGTTGGATCACACCGATCCAACTGGTGTGTGTGTGTACGAGACTTCTACTGAGCTGCCGACGCCATCTTGGAGTCTGAAGGTTGTCCGTGCCACATCTGGCAACGTCCTGTCGGCTCGCCAGCGGAACACAGACGTATAAAGTCTGTGGCGTCGGCTCCTTGGCGCTCGTTTGACCAGTCATTTACTACGCTGAGGAAACAACAGTACAAGACAACAAATCCTACGCCAAACTTTTGTCTTGTCAATCAAAGTGTCTCATTTCTAGTCATTAAATCTCTTTACACTGAGAATCAGACACAGCAGCTGAAAAAGTAACTTGTTTTTAGACATTTTCACTTACTTGTCTCACTGACATGTTCACTTGAAAAAGTACAAATATTTGCCAGTGGGATGAGTTTTTTTGTTGGTTGGAATAAATATCAAAATGGCAAAAAATGAAAAAACGTGTTCCAATGGCATTTTTTTTGTACTTTTTCAAGTATGAATTTGCTTCAAAAAGAAGTGAAAATGTCCACAAACAAGTGACTGTTTCAGCTGGTGTGTTTTATATTAGATGTGAAGAGATTTAACGACCAGAAATGAGACATTTTGACTAGAAATAATTGTTGTTGCGTGCGTGCGACTAAAACTAAAATGTGGTTGCGTCCCCTCTCAGATTGACGACGTCGGAGAGCTGCTGACCTCACGGGGGTGAAGGTCACCTCGAAGCTGGAGCGACGACTTGATGTGATCGGAACAACGAGCCGTCATCTGTTCCACGTCTGCTGCGTGCAGATGTGAAGCAGATGTGGAATTAGTCATTGGTGTTGGTTTCATGTAAACACAAAGCAGCTGCTGCGTGTTGCAGCGGTCGCCATGGTAACAAAGTCCCATCACAATCAGTCAAACCGAAGTCCACGTCCACACGGAGACGCTCTGTTGTGTAAACACACGTTCTCATTCTTTGCCCTCATCTTTGCCCTCGTCTGGACGGTGAATCCTCAGACTTTCTATATCGAGGTGTCATTGCCCCACCCTCGCCCTCTGATCTCCTCCCCTGGCATCTCACAACAACAACAATCTCAAAGTGCTAACAATAAACACTTCTTTGAATCTCTTTGCCGTGTTTCGTTCCTTTTTTCTCTCTATTTGCTCGGCAGACAGGTAGTTCCACTCTTGTTCGTTGTCTTTGGTGAGTTTCATCTCCACCTACGGGTCTGGAGGATGAACTACAGCCTCTCAGTCCTTTCCAATGGATCCATCTGGATGCAAAATCTTCAGTGCGACGCCGAGGAAGGAGGAGGAACAGATGGTTTTGGTCCGTGTGGACGTGCACTAAATGCAGCGTGTGCGAGCATCACCTGACACGCCGGCGTTGTTGACGAGAATGTGAAGCGTCGGTTCCTCCTCCACAATCTTCCTGGCAAACTCCCGGACGGAGTCCAGAGACGACAGGTCCACCAAGCGCACATGGACGTCGCTGTTTCCTGTTTTGTGCCGGATCTCCTTCATGGCCGCTGTCCCCCGGGACTCGCTCCGACAGGCAAGGATCACACGGGCCCCGCGGCGAGCAAAGTCCAGGGCGATGAACTTCCCGATCCCTAGGAGAGAGGAGGACAATGTTTGACAGTGTGTGTGTGTGTGTGTGGTACACTACTTGGTCTGTGGGAAAAAAAAAACTTGAGTGAACAGACAGCTGTGTCAAGTTTCAGTTTGGGTTCAATCTCAATTCTGGTCAACGCAACGTGACCCGGAGCCGACTTGACCTCTGACCTCTGCGAACTGATTGATCACGTTAAACATTTGCCTCGCTGAGTGGTTGGAGCTGCAGGTATCTGAATGGGTTTTGATCCAAATAACTTGAAACAAGTTATTTTTCAGCTTACTTTAAGTGTACAGAAGTTTTTTGTTATGACAAGAAACAAGACAAAGTTCTTTGTTGAACTGTTGCAGTGAGCATCAAGGAACAGGAAGCAGCGAGCAAAAAGCCAAATGTTTGTATGTCAGTGATCCCTGTGTGACATCATCAATCTAATCAGAATAATAATTCTGTGTATTGTCAGTAAACACAATGAATCTGGATGTGTCTTTGACAGAGATGATGACATCACTGTGAACAGGAAGTTCATCGGCTGAGAGGTGTACCTGCTGCCTGACGTGTGTTGTGTGTGTGTGTGTGTGTGTGTGTGTGTGTGATAACAATCAGCCAGTGTCTTCAGGTCAAACAAACAAATTCAACCAGTTGGACAGAAACAAACAAGTCGTGTGTTGAAGTCGGTGAACGTTTCATGATTTTATCGTCGTGAGCTGGAGATGGAACACAGACACACACACACACACACACACACACACACAAGTTTGTACTGTTTCCACATATTTTAGAGAGTGAACTGGTCTACTGGTCCAGTAGAACTTAAGTATTTACAACACACACACACACACACACATTCATACTGGTACCATGTATTTTACATTGTTAATTGGTTCCGTACAGTGTTTACGACAACACACACTCCCACACACTCCCACTCACATACACACACACTCCCACACACACACTCTGGTGCTGACCTGTGTTGGCCCCCGTCACGATGGCGGTCTTCCCCCTCAGCTGGGTGCTGCAGGCCCGGGGGTCCCAGGGGCCCCTCCTCTGCAGCCGGACCACCAGCGCCAGCAGGGCGGTGGACAGCGCCCACAGAGGGTGACACAGGACGTCCAGCAGCATGTCGCTCGATCCCGGGACCGGGGAGACGACGCTTCTTATCCCGGCTGCTGGAGGCGGGACTTCACGACTCAGAGAGAAGAGAAGGAGCTGGAGGGAGTCTTACACAGACAGTTAAAGCTGCTGTGTGTGAGGTTAAACATTTACTGACACACACACACACACACACACACGTTAAGAACAGAGCAGCCAGGGAAACGATCTGTCAACAGTGCCGCCAAACTACAAACTACACCACCGGAACCAGCGTGTTGAAGAGTTACATACGTCAGTGATCGTTACAACTGATGTGTGTATGTTCAGAATAGACACGAAATGAAGTTAAGAATAAAATACATTCATGTACACAAGAGAGTCTGGGAAAGAGCACAGATCCGCCAGCACGTCCGAGTCGGATGAGGCCGACTGCTGCCAGCTGATTATCAACTTTATTGTCATATGATCCACGGTGTTCCTCTTCCCACCACAGCTGAACCACAAAAACTCTCAATCGGATTCAATTGGAATTGGAATTCAATTGGAAAATAAACTTTTTTAGACCAATTTCTTTTTTTTTAAATGAACAGATTACTACTGTTTGCAAGTGAAACTTTGCTTAAAACAAGTGAAAATGAAAGCAAGTTACTTTTTCCAGGTCTGATTTGAAATGTAGAGATTTTACTAGAAATTCGGCATTTTGACTAGAACTACCAAAAATATTCTTAGTAACATTGTTGCAGTCTGCTGGGGAAGTTACTTTGGAAATATGATTGCACACAATGTGATAAGATCACCTGTACATTCTCTGTAGTAACACTTTGTTTTTAACGTTTTTAAATGACTCTGTATTGAGTCTTTGTATCAGACATTTAGTTAAACATCCTATTTTAGTTTAGATATTCTCTCTTCTCATCCAGAAGAGTGTATGGATTTACACCGTTGCGTCTCCGATCCGTCTTTGATCCGTCAGCGCGCTCCGTCCATTTACACCGGATGCGTTTCTACTGCGTCGCGGCTCCGGTCCGTCAGTCACGTGACCGACAAGTTTGTGCGGTGAAAACACGTATAATCACGCGAAACTTCATGTATGTGTGATAAATCCAGGAAGAAACACAAGTGTCTCCGGGTGGGAGACACAGAGGAGAGTCGGACTTGTTTGTGTTTGACTTTTTTTCGGTGTTTTGTGCTTTTACCATGGGAAAGTAGCTCGTTAGTAAAAGAATACTCTACTATACTAAATGTACTGTGTTGAAAGTACTGGTGAAATAGTGTGAAATACGATCTGGCGTCAACGTCGAGCGTTTTATTGTGAAAAGTAACCGGATATTTATTTTGTTTCTGTGTTGGACTTCCTGCCCCGCTCGATGGATTTTGTGCGAAATTTCTGCGTCTCAGCTCCGGCATCCGTCAGAAATAGAACCTCTGCGTATTTTCGACGCAGCGCTCTGGACTGACGGAGCTGAGACGGATCGGAGACGCAACGCAACGCAGTCGGTGTAAATGGACACATTGACTAGAATGGAAACGTATTTGATCCGGCGCCGTGCCGGATCGGAGACGCAACGCACACGCAGCCGGTGTAAATCCAGGGTGGTGAAAAAATCGAATATTTACTTCTAAATACCGTGCATATCTCTTTTGTATTTGACCTTTTACCTACAAGAACATGAACAGTTGCCCTGTACTTGTGTATCGTGGCAAGAGAAGAATTCTGAACTCAACTGGCAGACAGGGGGCGCTGTACATGCAAACAGTACAGGAGAACCAGCCAGACGTCTTTATTTGAATTCTCGTCAAACATACCCACGGGGTTTTGGCACAAATGGACGTTTACACAAGTACCACAACCCGTCGACTGTGTCACCCTGAAGTAAAACCACTCGAACACAAACTATTTCTAACTTTTTTTTTTACATGTTCTCATATACTGCCACCCTCTTTTTGTCCACAACGCTCTGGCGCCACCTGTTGGCAGAGTTCCTCCGTCGACCATTCAAACAGCACTTGTCCACTCATGATACCATGAGAATGTGAGTGGTTTCTGAATGAAGTCACAAACAAACAAACAAACAAACAAAACAAATGGCATGAAACACTTCACAGAGGAAATGACGTGAATGTAAAGAAGCAACATTCCATCGCGTTCATTCGCTGCTGCAAACACTTGTTTGTGTGACAGCAAAAATACTTCAGGCACCAAACTACTCAGTTAGTTTTCGGGGCAAATAAACCAGGAGCCAGATTGACAAAACTTTCATGAGAACAAAAACATCTTCTTAAGTGTCATTTCCCCACATAACTTGAATCTTAAAGGAGTGTATAGTATAAAGGAGACAAATAACCTTCAGCATTATCCCGACGTTCTTCATCAGTTCCTTCTGAAGAAAAAACTTCAGGGTAAATGGAATGATGGAGAACAAAGTTCTCCCATTTGTCAGCGTTGACATTGACCTCGTCTTATACTTCCTGCCTCTGATGTCAGATATTTCCATGTGTAGACCAGCGGGTCCTGGTGTCAGCTCCTCATAGATTCATCTACACCTGCACTGACTTTTAGTTTTGTTTTATTTGCTGTTGGGTCCAGAGCCTCAGGTTCTTGTCTGTGACCAGAAGCAGCAGATTGAACACTTACCGACATGACCTACCGACACCCTATTATCACATACTACATTTGATCACCTCTCTTCCCAAGTAGTTATCTTTCTTATGTTAATTTCTTCCACCATGAGAAGTTTTCTGACCTCTTCTATAATATAGAATATAGGTAATGACATTTGAGACTGTTCCAAAGAAAATATTGAGGAATTGCACTTTTAATTTTCGATCTTCAGACGTTACTTCAGAACAGACTGGAGAATCTGACCCCAGGTTTAGTTTTTAGTGTTTAGTGCTGAGTTATGTGGAGTGTGTGTGTGTGTGTGTGTGTGTGTGTGTGTGTTATTGTGTTATATACTCATGAATATGCACCAGCTGGAGATGAATGAATGAATTAACAAACAAATAAAACAGTTTTGGGTCTGTTTCTGTCTGTTTTTAGTTCTTCTTTGAATAAAGTTCAGTTTGATTTGTGAAACTCTCTTGTCATTGGTCGTCTCCACTGTGACTGTGCAACGCTATTGGAGGATGTAACTGACTGTGTGTTTAAACTGGGGGGGCTGTGTGTGTGTGTGTGTTGGGGGGGCTGGGTCACGGCTATAATGTGGGAGAGAGAGAGAGAGAGAGTTCAGAGAGGAGAAACAGATTTGTTTGTGGACTCGGAAGGACGAGGGACTGGATGGGACTTTCATTTATTGATTGGCTAGAAGAGGAAATGAAATCACCCAGAACAAAGTGAGAGAAGGGCTGAAAGGACCAGAAGAAGTCATGAAGGACTTATCTCAGTCCATTGGCGTCTCACAGCAGAACCGACTGAACATGAGGCTAAAGAACCAGCTGGTCCGCGTGGGACTGGCAGAATCCCTTTGCACATATGTCATGATGGTAAGTAACAACGCATACACAACGTTTTGTGAAAACAAAACAAAACAAAAACAACAACACAAAAACGTTCCTCGTTCTGGTGTTTTTGTGTCACATGCACGTGTCAATCGTATGTGATTAATTATTAATGTCATGCTGCTCTTGACCTTTATAACAAACTCTGGCACACTTTCCAGTCACATGACACCAGTCGAGGGAGGGTATTGGTGGGTCTGCTTGGATGGGGGGGGGGGCAGGAAGTCTGCCAGAGGAATGGTCAGGCAGCGGTCCACATGGAGAGGAAAGTCACATGTTATTTGTCAGCTGTTAAAATAAGCCCCGTTTTTAGGAGGCTGACATGAGAAGAACACTGCGTGGCAGCGAGTTGAAACGGGCCAGTAAAGAAGCATAGGTTTGGCTGCTTCGTGCTCAGGAAGCACAATTATTTTTAACCTGCGTCTGCTTGAAATCTGCACACGTGTTTCCTGCTTCCTCGATGAATAGTTCAGCGCCAGCTGTTTTTTCTTGGCTAGCCGACTACAGCCTCGCCGCAAAAAATTCAGAAGACAACAACTGACAACTCAGAAGATTTGAAAATCTGTTCATTTCAAATGAAAATTAGCTTAGTTTTTTTTCATGGTGATATGTCTTGTTTTAAGTGTAAAGAGATTTTATGACTAGAAATGATACATTTTGATGAAAAATAAGACGGGTGATAACGAGAGGCCGTTTCTCCTGAGCATGCTCTTAAATATGCAGAAGCCAGAGTACATGGAGAGAACGCAAACTCTAGGAATTGTACCGCCAGCTACGACACGACATTGCTAACCACTGCCCCACCGTATCACCCTTCCTAATGACATGTCTCTGTAATGTGTGTGTGTGTGTGTGTGTCCAGGTGTTTGGGCTGGGGTCAGTGGCTCAGGTCGTGACAGGACAGGGGGTGTTCGGCCAGTACCTCAGCATCAACCTGGGGTTCGGACTGGGTGTTGCCATGGGGGTTCATGTCGGAGGGAAGGTCTCAGGTATGAGAGCCGAAGAGACCTCGAGGGTTGGTCCAGGCAGTGCCCATCATACCTCACACTGTTTTCTTTCACTCTGTCAGGAGCTCACATGAACGCAGCAGTGTCGTTCACGATGTGTGTGTTTGGACGCCTCGGGTGGGGGATGCTGCCTGTGTATGTGTTAGCGCAGCTTCTGGGCTCGTTCCTGGCAGCGGGAACAATTTATGCTGTGTACTATGGTGAGTTCACACCGAATGTCAAAGCTCACCCAAGGTGCCCGTTCCAGAAGGTTCCCGTTCCACTAGGTATACAACAAAGTTTGGTTTGAAAGCGTTTCTTGAAGTCAGAGTTGTACTGTAGGGTAAAGGTCAAGGGATGATGGAGGTCTTTTTTTGACGTTTTGTCTGTCTGTATGTTTGGCCCTTAGCGTGGATCCTCTGCTGATGTTTTATCGCTTCCATTTGCAGAAGCCATACACGATTACTGTGGAGGAAATCTGACCGTCACCGGTGAGAGGGCCACAGCTGGTATCTTTGCCACCTATCCAGCACCCTACCTCTCCTTGCTGGCTGGAGTCATCGACCAGGTATCCAGGAAAAGTGCAACTACCAATTCCAGTTTCTCATACAAACACGTCGATATTTGTTGAGCTGATGCTGTTTGTGTTTGTGAGGTCTTTGGCACAGCGATGCTGCTGCTGTGTCTGATGGCTTTGTCCGACCAGAAGAACAAACCAGCCGCCGCCGGCAGCGAGCCCGTACTCGTGGGACTCCTGGTGCTGCTCATCGGCATTTCTCTGGGCAGCAACAGTGGCTACGCCATCAACCCCAGCAGAGACATCGCGCCCAGGGTGTTCACGGCCATGGCCGGCTGGGGAGCCGATGTGTTCAGGTACGGATTGAAAGGTCGGACACTGCATTTCACGGAAACAAAACAAAAAAAAGCCATCAGTCTTTTTTTTGTGTATGCAGGTCTGGAAATGGGTGGTGGTGGGTGCCACTAGTTGCCCCCCCCATCGGAGGTATATTGGGTGCGGGTCTGTACAAGGCCTTGGTGGAACTTCACCACCCCACCGTCTCTGAACAGGGCACAGGGGTGACAAAAGGGCTGGAGGAGGAAACGGACCCTCTGGAAAAACATGCGGATGTGTGTGTGTGAGACCCCCGGCTCTCTGAAACGTGTAGAACTACCGTAGTTCAATATATTCCAAAGAATATAAAACAGACCAAATACAAATGGGAGAAGTACAAATACAAAGCTGGATCTTTTTATGTGTCCGCAGCGAACTGACAGGCGCCTCACGTTTTTTCCAGGTTATCTGTGTTTTTCTTTCCTTCAAGCGACAGAGACTGAAACCGAGGGCAGTGGGCCGTCCCCTTCTGTTCACCAATCACCTTTAAGGATAGTTCTGTTTTCTCTGAGAACACAGAAGTGATGCTCCATGAGCTGAGAGAGTCACGTGACACAAACAGTTCCAATCTCAGTTCTTGCCGTCCACGTCGCTGCCACGCCCAGTTACATTCCAGGAGAGGTGACGTGTTGACGTGGACTCTACGCTGTCCCTTTGATCCAGAGGCATAAATCAGGATTTAAATCAAAGGAGGAGTGTTCACATGAAATACGTCGTCAGTTTCACCATCGATCAAACACGTTTCCTCTAATGTAACAACACCCATTCTCTATGTGGTTTGTTCAGTCGTAATGCAACTGCGGCTCATTGGTTTGATCCACGATAGAGATGCATACACAGCCTGGAAGTGGTGGCAAATTTAATTTGCAGTCAGGGTTCCGTCTAGAATCTCCTCGTTAGCTCGTGAGCTACAAAATCCAAACTCTGATAGGGCTAGGGTCAGTGGAGCTTAACTTTTCTTTCTTTCGTCTTCGTGCTCTGATTGATTGGAATGTTTTTACATTCCAACAACTGTCTGTCCCGCCCCTCGGATTGAGCCCAGCCAACCGCGTGCGCCCAGACCCAACCTCTGGATGTAGGTGCGGTTTACCAGGCTAACACGTACGTACATTCTGAAGTGGCACTTGCGGAGCCTACGAAGGCCAATGGTCGTCTGTTCACTCAGATCCTCCGATGAGACTATGATCATATACGTCTGGGAGGAAACTTACTTGTTGCACTTAAGTCTCATCATCTCAGTGAAGCACGTGTATACTATATACTTACTGATACACAGCAGGTGATACTCATAAAGTGAAAGGAGAGGTCTCGGCACACTGAGAGGTCATCGCTGTAAAAGATGACGATAGATGGAAGAAGAGCCATTCAGTGCATGGGAAAAAAAACATGCAAGCTCTTGTTTATGTTTTATTTTTACGCAGCAGCTGAGGAACCATCCGTTGTAACCATCAGTGACAGTGCATCTGAAAACAGGCTGATGATGACTCTTATTTATCATTATATGTCCTAGTTAAATACTATTTACTACTTAAATAAACTGTCCTAGTTAAATAAAAAACTTTCAGCTGATGTCTTCTTTTAAATGAAAAGAGGTTTTTGTAACTAGAAATGAGACATTCTGATCAGAAACAAGATTATTCTTGGTAATATTTAAATTTTTTTGCCGTGTGCTCCTTTATTTCTAGTCATAAACATCCACAGATATACTCAAAGCCTCTTCGACCACTTACTTAAATACATGGAAAGTAAAAATTCCCACCCCCCCAGAGTTATCAGGGGATATTAAAAGACTTTTATACGTTTTTCAACATTTTTTGAAATCAAAGTCAATAAAGTTACGTCTATGGTTCTTTGCCAGTTCAGGTTAAAACATTTTCCAGAATATTCTATTGATAAAAGTTATTGTGTGTACTATACTGTACTGTACTGTGAATTTATCATGGAGATTAATAAAATATCTGTCTATCTATCTATGTAATGTGAGTATCATTAAAAAATGAGACGGTGAGAATAAATACATTTATTGCAGATGTAACTGATGAACAAGCACCGGTTCTCCATCACTGCTTTTCTGCAGCCAGGTTGTCATGGAGACAGTACGCCAGTGAAACCTTTCACCGTTTGCTTCCGCCGTGTCTGCCGGTGCTGCCCTGGCTCTTGGCGCTGCCCCCTGAGCTGCACTGGGGCGGCTGCTGCTGCTGCTGCTTCTTCTTCGGGGCAGCAGCCTTGGCTTTGCCTTTGAAAGCCTTTGTGGGGTCCAGCCTGTTGAGATGGGGGTCCACGGCCGGATCGGCCAGGGAGGGGTCGCCCCTGAAGGTCAGCGGCTGGTACAGAGATGCCCACTGCTGCAGAGGGAACACGTGATTGTTGACAAAGCTGACGCCAAACGTCTTCGGCCCATGATGATTACATTACGTTACGTGAATGTGTCACTGTGAATGTTTTAACACCGTTTAATGAGAAAAATAAAGGTCCCTTTTGTTTTATTATCATGTATCCAAATGCTATTTACTGTTTTGTAAATGGTCTTTGTCAGTATTATAGATTAAGGAAATAATCAAGGAAATAATCATGATTTTCACCATTATTAATAATATGGAGGGAAACAAGGAGAATATAAAGATTTTTTTTTAAAATCCAGGTTTTTCTATGAAGGGGCATCATGTCCTTTAATTTGAACTATGACCCCACACAGATTGAATGACTTTTCCACTCTGGGCTGAGCTACATCCTGGTCATTTTTGGCTAAAAATTAAGTAAAAAAAAAAAAATATATAGCCGTGCCGACCAAGAGACTGGAGGAGAATATCCCTTCAACCCTGATAAATTGATGATTCAACGATTCATCCCGCCTCTCTGCTATCGGCTACCTTGGCCCGGGGGCTGGGGCCGTAGGGTGTAAAGGAGTACTGCCACTCCGGCAGACCCAGGTGGGTGATCATCAGCCGGTAGTAGGACGTGAACGTTGCCGACAGAAAGTGCCAGCAGAGCGATCGGTCGAGGAACCACACTTCACCCCGCTGAGCGACCACACCTGGAAGACACAAATGCCAACAGCTGCTCTAACCGGCGCCAAACACGCTGCTGACACGGTGGGAGACGGTGCAAACCTGGGGCGCAGTTTTTGTAGACCAGGCACACTTTGCCATTCCCACCACAAGAGTCCAGCTCAAAGATGCGGCTCCGGGAATCAAAATGTGGCGCTGTGGGAGCAAGCTCCAACCCTGGCAGGGCAGAGTAATGGATGTCAGATAAACGTTTTCATCCATTAGCCTCGTTTCCTGCCCATCTAAGCACACGCACGCAGAGCTGATCGAACTTGACATCCTGTAATTGTGACAAGAGCTTTTACCACTTTCGGTGGCGCTCTCATCCCAGTCCACGTCAGCCAATGATGGGGCATTGGGAAGCGAGAACAGCGATACTGGTTGGAGCAGCGGGCACAGTCTGGCCAGACTGTTCACCATCATGCAGCCGATGGGAACACATTCACCTGGAAGAGACGCATCGCGTCGTGTCCCACGTCACTGTTTTTTTTATTTTTGGCACAGAACATGAACATGATGAGGCAGATAACCTACTATCTAGTTTAACATTCCATGTTAATGTGAAGCCGTCGGTTGTCAGATAGAAATCTCGCAAGTCCTCCGGCAAAATACACGTGTGTTTCTGGGGGAGAAAACGTGTGCTTTAGTTTTTATCTCACACCAACAGCTGACATGTTGGGAAGCAGAAGTCAGCTTCCCATTCCAGCCTCCGTTCAGAGATGGGAGTAATTCAAGGGGGGAGCGATGGTCAATGCTGTGCGGTCCATACGCAAAAATATTGGTGAAGTCTTACTTTTTTCAAGTAGAATTAAAGTTTCACAAATCAGAAACAATGTTTTGAGGAAACTATGACCTCTGTGGAACAACCCAGTCCAGGTTTTAAGAGTATATGTGGCCGTATGATGTGATGGTCCTCCCTGCCACTGTATGGCACTCTGCCAGCAGTAGTGTGCGCCTCTGCCAAAGGACTGTGCGCGTCTATTTTAGCAGGTGCCTGACCACGCCTCTTCCTTGGGTGAGGAGAGCGTGGTGGCTGCGAGCAGGGTTGGTGGAGCGGCGTGTGCTTCGACTTACTGACTCGGCCACAAAAGGTAAGGCACTTTGCCTGTGTGTCCTCGCCGGGCAGATGCACAATCGGCGTCTTGTGCGCATTGGTGACATGAGGGTTGTGTGGGGGCAGTTGGCATTTGTGTGCGGCAGGACGGCTGGAGTGTACGGGGCCTGGTGTGGTCGTCTCCTGTCTCCCTTGGTGAGTCGCCGTGGTCTCCCTAGTGGCTCGATGCACAGCGCTGGTTAGAATCATACTGTCTCCCTTGCCATAGGCACATCGCGGCTGTCGGGGTATCGAGGTGCGGGGTTCATCGCCGGCCGCCACCCACTGAACGCGGCTGCTGCTTCGCTGCTGCTTCCTGCTGCTTCGCTGCTGCTTCCTGCTGCTTCGCTGCTGCTTCCTGCTGCTTCCTGCTGCTTCGCTGCTGCTTCTCAGCAGCTTTAAGACTCGCCTTTGCTGCTCCTCTCCTCTTTTCTGCAGGGCTGCGCCACGGCCGACCGCTGCCCTGCCTGGTCCGCTGCTCCGGCGGCGAGGAGAAGTCCCCAGTTATTGTCTTTATTATTTGCGTCTATTTTGATTCG
>CAAKHB010000693.1:3003-13490 GCA_901007665.1 Aeoliscus strigatus
CCCCCCGCCTCCATAAATCCTCCCTGAAAAGGACCAAATGTCAATGAAGTGCTACTTCAAAGTGTAGCAGAGGGCGCAGCGCGGTGAATCCCTCAAATAAATGGCGACAGACAAACGGCGCTCCATTGCGGCCCCCCTGATAAAGTGCGCGTTACGTCGCGTCGCTGTGGACGGAGCCGAGGAGAACGGTGGCGGAGCCGGCGTACGAGGTGTGTGAGGAGTCGGACGGCATTTTTCACAGTGACACCAGAGACCTCTTAGCTGGAGTGTGGCAGCCGAGAAAATTCAGTGATGAAGTAGTACCAGCATAGCCCCCCCAAACCCACAAACACACACACACACACACACAGACAGGTTGATGAGTTCATCTATCATTCCATAAAGCAGCGGAGACGCCTCAGGGGCCGCAGACGAAGCCATGTGACATTGTTCAGGAGCCAGTTGGTAGATTCTGGTAGACGTCAGATTTAGTCCAACTGTCCAAAACATGTCCGATATGAAACAAAAATTAGGACAAATAGTCCTGTAATTACGGTAGTTCAAAGTACGCTAGTGTGAATGTATGGCCAGAGACAGCTGCTGAGTTAAAGGGTTAACTGACACAAATAATTCTGAGCTGAACACGACACTCGTTAGCAGATTGTCACTGACTCAGTTGGTTCAGTCCTGGTTCTTTAGTCACAGAGACAGAACAGAGACGGAGCAGGAGACTATGTGATGACTGAGAGAACAGAGACGGAGCAGGAGAACCATGTGATGGACTGAGAGAACAGAGACGGAGCAGGAGACCATGTGATGGACTGAGAGAACAGAGACGGAGCAGGAGACCATGTGATGGACTGAGAGAACAGAGACGGAGCAGGAGAACCATGTGATGGACTGAGAGAACAGAGACGGAGCAGGAGACCATGGACTGAGAGTACTGAGACGGAGCAGGAGACCATGTGATGGACTGAGAGAACAGAGACGGAGCAGGAGACCATGTGATGGACTGAGAGAACAGAGACGGAGCAGGAGACCATGTGATGGACTGAGAGAACAGAGACGGAGCAGGAGACTATGTGATGACTGAGAGAACAGAGACGGAGCAGGACCCGATCTGACAGACTGATTCTCTGTGGATGATTGACACTCTGGACCAAATCCTGAATGATCTTCAACGGTTCATACTGACAGATCACTGAACTGTAGATCAGGTAGAAAGATCTAGACCATGTTAAAACCTGCGTTCATCTTCATCATTCACTGACAAAATTGCTAAAATGCCCAGATCTCCGAGGGGGGGAGGGGAGTCAGGCAGGAAGCTGTAGCCACAGTTCACACCAAAGTGACCCTCTGCCTGGATCTCCACGGATACCGTAATAATGTCGGTTCAGTACCTTTGTGTTGTCTTCACTGCCTCCGCACCTCATTTGCAGTCGCCTGCGTCCTCACATGAGCTGATGTTCAGGGGTCAAAGGTCGGATTCTATACAATGAACTTTGACCTGGTTTCATTAATATCTAACTCAATATGGTTGTAAATGTAACCATGTAACCATGGATACAAACTCGCACACAACTGGACAATGGACCTATTGTACACTGGCACCACAAACACATCATTCAAACACACACACACACGATGCACAGTGCTGCACCTTACATTTTATTCTTTTATTTGATTATTTTTATTACATAAATAATGGATTTTATTGTATTTTTTACTTTTTCTTACTATATTTTCTCATATTTGTACTTTCTGAACCCTGGAATCTGAATGTCTGTTGGAGAAGAAGAACGTATTCCTACATTTCCCTGTTTCTTCTGCAGCAAAACCATGACAAACGCTAACTTCCTTAGCAATTAGCTTGAGGGGAAACCGTCACACCCTCTGACAATGACAGAGAGCCGCTGAGACCAAAATGCCCCCCCCCCCCCAGGTGACGTTCATTGATTCAGGCCGAGGATGTTCATACACTAATGTCGCGTTAGCGGCTGAAGATAAATGGCACTTTAACGTGCTGCAGCATACATATCTGCTCCGTGGAGCATTTTTCTCACGTTATTTGAAGACAGCACGACTTGTTCTGCTCTTTAACTTGTTCAACCAGACTCTAAACAATCGTCAGTCGGGGGGAAAGAGCTGATGTAGGTCTGGAGGCTCCATTGGCAATTAGCTGCTCAGACGCGGCACATTAAACAGTCGCTAAGCGCTCCGGCGGTGTGATTTCAGTTTGGTTCTTCCTCTTCACCGCCAGCGCTAATGACACAGGTCTGGTCCCACTGCTCGCATTGACTCACTCAGCCTGTCAGTCACACACACACACACACACACACACGCGCCGTCTCCAGCTGTCCAACGCGTATAAACGTGGCTGACCGTATCTAAACCGGTGTGGTCGGCTGCAGGTGAGCAGAAATCACATGACCGGAAGACAAAAGGTTCTAAAAATGGCCAGAGGAGCTAAAACGATCCTGTTCAGTGAGATCTGGATTCGTTTATGTCAGGAGAGGAAACGCCGCCGAGCACACAAATAAATGAATCCAGTCTTTCAAAGTACCACGACTATACGATCGGTCAAACGTCGGCCATTGTTCTGCTCCTTTTCGGACTAACGTGTTGACATCTCCTTCAGCGACATGAAGGTTCAGACTCATACTTCTGTTGGTCCGTCCTTCTGGCTCCAGATGTCAGTTGCTCCACCAGATTCCATTCAGCGTTCAGACAACGAGCGAGCCGGAGGAAAAGGTCAGAGGATCTTCAGGCCACAAAACACAACAAACAGCTGAAGATGGAACAGACCGGAAACAGTTTCCACCCATCAAATGGGTTTTTACATAATGAGGATTTAACTCAAGCTGTTACTAAAGAAACCTGTTGACACATCCACAGGAGCATGCGACAGGCGGGTGGTGTAAAGGAAGGAAACGTGTGCTCCACCTGTCAGACCGGTGGGGACGGGTCTCTGGAGTTTACAGAAGCAGCTTTGACTCTTTTCTTGTCCGTTTGATTGACAACAGCAGCAGTGGACCAGTGGTCAGTGGGACTGTCTGTTAACACAAAGATCGGGGGTTGGAGCCCACCCGGGACCGAGGGCTGGTTTTGGTTTAACAACAGAAACAATCATTTGTTACGCGATCAAACTCGTCTGACGCGCATTCGGATCAGACGTACGTGGGTTCTGACACGTCACGTCCGTGTCAGCAGCAGCAGCAGCGTTTTAATCCAAAGTGCTTTAATGTCTTGAAATCAAGAGAATAACGGGCTGCACAGAGACAAAAAGAAAGTCACTTGTGTCCGTTTGCAGTCGTCGTGAAGTTAATTAACGTCGGACAAAACCCTCCGTATGCCGTCACATCGTCGTGTTCAGGCGTCCGAGCTCGTATGCTCGCTCAGTCGGCCGTTGTTGGCAAAAGAAAAGGTCAACATGCATTTTGTATGATAATTTGTCCGTTCAAAAAGCCTTGAAAATTACCACGGCGCCTCCGGAGCTGCAGTTTGGCCTTTAGGGCGTTAGATTCAGAGTCCCGCTCCGGCTCGCGTACGAACAAACAAGCTTTTATGTGACATTTCCCAGCGCTCGATAATTAGGTTTATTGTGATATTTGGGCTCGTGTAAACACGCTGCCGCGTTCAAAGTAATGAGAACCGCAGCCTTCACACACCAACCGTCAGTGCACTCAGAGCCGCGGCTCTCCTCTGTGGAAATCAATTGAGCGTGGCCTGAAACTATTTGGAGAAGCAGACGCCGAGTCAAAGTGTTAAGCAGGAACTCATTTGTTCATTTCACAGCGTCAACGGCGTTTTATTACCTGTGATGTCACACAGCCGACAGTAACCCTAAGTCGGGCTGAGCGATGCAGTTTTATATCCGAATTTGAAATATTCTTTAGTAGTGTTTTATTCAGTCATCATAAATAACGATAAATAACAGCCTGGTCAACGTAAACACAAGTGATCGGTGTGAATCAACAGTAGAAAGATGTGTATATATACACACAAGTATATGCCTGACCTACCTACCTACCAACCTACACACGTCTTTAGTGGCTTCCCCTCAAAAGGAAAGTAAACGAGACCAAACAAACGTCCTTCACAGTGAAAACCTTCTACAACAGCTTGTCAAATGAGTCTGGAAAACCAAAAGCTACTTCCACACTGAAATCTAAGCTAGCATCAATCCATTACCATACTCCAACAGAAATACAGAAAATCTTTTTTTTTGTACAGTAAACTCCTCTGAACTCATTATTTTGCCACTGAGATTCATAATAGTCGTTTTGTGATATCAAACGGAGTCAACTGGATCTTAAACACGTCACAAATCATTCCATCGTCCTTGAGTAACGGGTTTGCTGCTAAATAAGCGTCATGAGCCTTGTTGTGTCCACCTCTAAACACCAGGAATTAGTCTCAGCCCTCGGAGCAGACAACCCTCCTACGGTACGCTGACCTCTTTGGCGTTGCCGCGGTAACACGTTCCACTCCCTTTCAGCAACTGTTGATTAAAGGAACAAAGGAAAACTCATCAAATCTAATTCAATTTTTTTTCCTCAAAATGTCCCAAATTCAGAGTAAAAACACTTCGATCTAAGATGAAGGGTGTTTGATGTTTGATGTTTTCATCTGTAAATGTCGCTGGCTCACATCTCTTCCAGACAAACCACTGAAAGTCAAATCACAATCAAACGAGCAACAGCTTGAACCTTCATCAACAGCCCGTCTGGTATCTACGACTCTTTGAAGCGAAGAAATAGATGTGATAGATGCTGAGAGCCGAGTGAGGCGTGAATCATTCAACGACCAACGTAAAAGCAGCAGTCACTCTCCAGATGCTGCTCTGCACCGCTCACATCCACGTTCACAACCGCCACGGACGGGCTCAAACTGGAATGACAGACGGACACTGTCTGGGAGCGCAGACCTCCCCTGGCGCTGACGTACATCGAGTCAGACTCCCTGTTCAACAGATCTGCCCCCCCCCTTCCTCAACCCTGCTTGAACATGAACAAATGAAGATGTGACTTGTCTGTTTGGACAATTTGCAGATGAGTTTTATTCCCTCAAATGGACATGTCCAGTCCGATTTGCTTCAGGAAGCAGATGAGCTGGTGACTGTGATCAAGTATTCCACTTCTTCATCCTCCTGCGTCGACTGTTTGTTTTCATCTGGTTCAACCTCTCGCTGCCGTTTCATTTCACGTATTGTAGGGGATGTAACGATGGGGGGAAAACCCTTACGTAGGCTAATGAGGCGTGCGCACGCACGCACACACGTTAGCGTGAACCAAAGGCTCTGTGGGGGCAGCTGACGTTTGACACTATGAGCTGCTGCCGCTTTCTCATCAATCGTCATACAACACTAATTAGTACACGGTGCACTGGCCCTGATTGATGGAGGACAGGGTCCAACACATACACACACACACACACACAGATGCATGAATAAGTCAAAGGAAAACACGGATCTGCACTCATGTTTTACATTTTGTGACATTTGACCAGTGTGTGTGTGTGTGTGTGGGTCCTGAGGCGCCGTCTTCTAATTACAAATCTAGAACCAAGTGTCAGTTGAACACACGTGTCTATTTAAAACAAATGGGATATTCGAACACGGTAACACGACAACAAACTGGACATGTTAGCGGACAGAGGCACGTGTGCACGCACGCACATGCACAGCAGGTGACGGATCACAACCTGACCCGGCTGCAGAGGCAGGAGGTCAGGAGAGATCCATTATCCTGACGAACCAGCCTCCTAATGGTTCATGTCAAACACACACATGCAGCAATCTATCAGTATGCGCGCACGCATACACAACATTCAGTTTCTAGAAAAAAAAAAAACCCTCCAAACATGAAAAGATGTAATTCAGTAATTAACCAGTACAAGGTAGTTCCGTCCTGATGCCAGACGGTTTGATGGACAGAACAGAGAGGAGACTTCCTCTGGTCTGCTGCCGACGCTAGCAGCTATACTTCTTAATTGATTACAACAACACACACACACAGAGGGACGAAAGGACAAGGTGAGAACCTACAGGTGCTGACGTGTCCACACCCTCTCACAGCGCAGAGGTGGAGGGAGATGTGGGTGGAGGGGTTGCGGCGGGGGGCTGCTGTCAGCGTGATAGATTATACGTCGGTGTGTATGACAGATTGGAGGCAGAGACGGCGGCAGGAGATCCACCGGGAGCAGCATCTCATCTCCCATTCAACAATAATATTTACGCAGGCAGCCTGAAATGAGGGCATCAGCAGCCTGACAGGACGGTGGATCGAAACCGGGGGGGGGGGATTAGCCTGTCGACTTCCTTCTCCGATGTGTGGGATACCGTTCTTTTCTTCGTCTTCCGTTTGTTTCTGGTCCCGTCTCGTGTTTGTGTTCATTGGAACATCGACGTCCTTCATCCGTATGTGTGTAATGCGTGTCCATTCCATCCAATCCCCAGCGCCCCCTCCCCCGAACCTCACGTCAGCTGATGTGCTGGTTACGGTCTGATCGCGGTCCGAATGGTTGCCGTGGTAACACATCAGTCTCCATGTCCGACTCCGAGTCAGGTGTGTCTCTGCAAGTTTCTGCAACAGTTATTCATGTAACCATGGCAACATATGACTTTAAGGGACGGTGTGTTTTATTGTGGAGTGAAACCAGTGGTTCTCTGTCGATGGTGAAAACGAGGATGAGACGAAAATAACACAAATGCTTCAATGGAGGGAGAGAGAGAGAGTGTGTGTGTGTTTGTGTGTGTGAGTCAGACGCATAATATCTCACACAGCAAAATCCACAAGGACGACATGACACACACTCACTCACAGACACACAGAATAAATGCTATAACATCTGCAGTGCCGACAGCACAAACAAGCGCTGACGTCTCCGTACAAACATTGTAACATGGGTGCCGTCAGAGACCGTTCACCGCCGCCTCCTCACCTTCAACCACCTGGAGTCCAACGGCCCACCGACACATCAGCAGCACACCCCCTCGAACATTTAGGGCCCGACAAGTCCCACCAGCACAGAATCGGCATATTAACATGGAATCAGGTTTTTAAACGTGGAACTTGGTGGAATCTGAAATAGTTTCGATGATGCGTGTGTTTTTGTGTGGGAGAGGAATGAAAGCCCCCACCCCCCGCCAAAACAGAGGGAGGTCTTTGAAAATTGGTCAACATTCATATATATTTTGTGTATATTTTAAACATTCATGTTAAAAACACACCATTTTAGAAGTAAAATAGCAGTGGAGGAAGGAAGAAAACTGGGGGGAATTTCCAAGAATCGGAATTTGGAAAAAAATAAAAGATTTCATAGGGTCCTAAATGTTGACAATTTCACAACTTTTACTTTGAAGTGACAACCAGCTATGTCCCGTTCCTGTTTTTTCTTTTGGTTTTGAAGTTATTTCTTTTTCCTTTCCACATTCAGACACCTCAGTCGATGGGGTCACGGTGGAGTCCTGGTGTCTGCGTTGTTCTGTCTGAGGTCACTGACCTGGACTAAGGTCAACAAGGAAAGTTGAGAAAACTCAAAGATCGGTTGCATCACTTTGACATGAACCAAATATTCGCATTTGCTTCTTTGAACAGTCTGATGGTTTCAACTTTTGACAGATGAACCTGGAACCCAGACTCCCCCACGCTCACGTTCGCCATCGTCACATAAATCTTTCATGTTGCTCTGGTGTTCGGGCTGCGCTCTCACGTCCGCCATTTGGAAGAGGAAACACGGGACGTGAAGCGCGCCACCGCCATTAGCCGATGAAAGTACCGGGTGACATGGGCCGGTGGGCAACATGGACTGCTGATGCATGAGAACACAAAGCCAGTCACTGAACACTGACTGGACGACGGTGAGCTGACACAGCAATACCGAGGGAACGATGACGTGTCATTGTCGTCGGTTTCCTCCTCTCATGTCTGATATAAATATGAAACTGAAGGAGAAACAGCAGCATGGACCACAGGTGTTCTAGTCTCTTCTCCCAGTTAAGAGCAGAGAGATTTGAGATGTTTGATTTGGACAAACCCCAGCGTGACACGTGAATGATGCTGGTTAATAGAACTCAACGCAGCAGACAGAGGAGGTTTTGGTTTTTTTCTTCTTTTTATCTTTATATTTTTCTTACAGGACTGACACGCAGACGGCGCCAGCTGCTCCCAACCAGTTTCCAAACGCTGCATTCAGTTTTTCAAAAAGCTCAATTTTCAGGTGTCAGTGTGTGTGTGTGTGTGTGTGTGTGTGTGTGGATGAAAGCAGCGAAGAGGAAGAGGAGGAGAAAACACAAACACATGAAAAACCAACGACAAGGAGGGAGATGGCCGACGTCCACCAGTCATCAGTCCAATCCACCGCTGGCAGCTCAAACATTCTCCTTCCATTCACGTTGTCCCCATTTTCCCCAGCATGTCTCATTCCACACACACACACACACACATTTACCATTGATCGGTGGGCTTGTTGCTGTTCATCATCACACCACCAGGCTCCATGAAGTTGTTGTTTGCCACCAGTGTGTGTGTGTGTGTGTGTGTGTGTCTGTGTTAACACACGTACACTCTCCAATACCGTCTGAATGTCTTTTAATAATTTCTGTCGTTTCATCCTTTTGACGTGTTTTAAAGTCTTTAATCATTTATTTATGTGTTCTAATGTCTTAATTTCTGTTGTTTCATCCATGTTGTCACGTGTTTTAATCATTTCGGTTGTATCATCCTTGTTTTAATGTTTTGTAATGTTTTTCATTATCTTTTCTATTTTATCATTTGTTATTATTATTATCATTATTATTTCAGGAGGTCGTTCTTCAATCTGCAGCTCAGACGGACGCAAAGACAGGAAGGAACAGGAAGAGAAGACGGGGAATTCCAGGGAGGGTAAAGAAAGAAAAGCTGACATGACGAATTGATGGGGGAGGCAGGGGTGGAAACGGGGGGTGGTGGCGTAGACAGGATGACAGGAGGGAAGAAGAGGAAGAGTCAGGAAGAGGTGATGACGAATAGGAAGAGGAGAAGAGGAGGGCAATGAGGAGAAGGTGAGAGAAAAGGAGAGGAATGACAAAAAGAGGGAGGGGATGGCGTGAATGCTAAGTAGGACGAAAGACGAGTGGAGGGGACAAACGACAAACAGGGGGAGGAGGAGGGAGAGAAAAGACAGGACAGGAGACGAGGGAAGGCAGAGACTGATCAGAGATCAGACCGCATCAGCTGGAGACACACACACACACGAACCGAGGACAAACGGACGAGTGTGAAATCTAAACTATTGATTGATGAGTTAAATCAATAAACCAAAACAAACACAGATGACAGAATCCACAGAGATTCAGAGTGTTGTTGCCTCCACCAAGGAGGTTCAACATGATGACCATCGGGTCTGAGGTCGACGCCGCCAGACACGGAAGTATGAACACACACACACACACACACACAGTCACTCAGAGTCAGGACGAAGTCAGGGCCAAAGTCAGAACCAGCCCGTGGATGTGTGTGTGTGTGTGTGTGTGTGTGTTTGTCGTCCCTCCAACCACTTCCACCTTTGAAAATGACAAGTAAATAAGTTAACGAGCAGATAAATGAGTTTCTCATTTGACTACAACAGCAAACTGTGTGTGTGTGTGTGTGTGTGTGTGAACAGAATTGATTAACGGCTCTTCTCATTAATCAAGCGGACGTGAAGCGCTGGCATTAATCTCAGCACAGGCTGTTCTTTTAAAAAAATCATTTATTGGATTAGTGACCGGCTGTCGTCTGTCCCGTCTTTGTTCGTCTTTGTTCCACCTTCCTTTACCATTACGGCAGCATGCAAATTCATCCTAAACGCCTCTTTGATCTCTGACGCTCCCGCGGCGGCGCCACACACACACACACACACACACACACACACACAGGTCAAACTGTCTTGACGGCGGGAAATTAGACGTGTACGAGCTCCTCCGACTGAATTAGAGACGGTCTGCAGTGAACGTCGGCGGCAGATCACGTGTGTGTGTGTGTGTGTCTGCATCGACTGCTTCAGATCACTGACAGTGACTGTGTGTGTGCGTGGCGAGTGTCGTGGAATCAAGGCGACAGCGTGGCCACATGTCCTCCGTCAGAGGTCGGGGAGTCAAAGTCCAGTCCAGTCACCGTCCTCACTCCGACCTGTCGAGTCAAACGCGGAGGGACGCTGCAGACGTTCACGCCTCCTCACCTTCCCTCACAGCACCTTCTCTGTCCTCCGTGGATCTCGACAGAAAGGAAAACAGTTTGCTGGGAGGAGAGGACAACAACTCATTAGAACCCCTCCCTCCCTTTGCGAACGACAACAGTCGATGCATTTCACCTCCGTCCTCAAAATCCTCCCCAGGGGATTAAAAAAAAAAAAATCATCCCCACATTTCGAACAGCCCAGCGTCTGGAAATAGACTCTGGGATGAGGGGTCACGGAGGTCACCACCCAAACACACAAGTCATTTTCTACTTTACAATCCCAACTCTGTACTTAATGGGGGGGGGGGG
>CAAKHB010000694.1:1643-16353 GCA_901007665.1 Aeoliscus strigatus
TGATCCCCCCCCCCCCACCACCACAAAAAACAAAACAGTTTCTTATAGTAGAGTCACAGCAGCTGCTTGTCCAGGAGTAATATTTCTTTCTCCAACTTCTGCATTTTAAGTGCTCGGTAAGCCATCTGCTGGTCACGGTTCTCCATCTCCTTCTTGAGGAACTTGCAGTAAATGGTCTTTAAATCCTCGGCAGGAACCTGTGAAGGCATCAGTGACACATGTGCTCACACTGTTCATCTCTGTCAGCAGCAGCAGCAGCACAACTGCTACCTGCGTCTCACCTCTCCACTCCTGCCAGCGCTCGTAGCACAGGATGAGCTGGGCCTCTCCTGGACGCTTCTACAGTTCACATCCTGCCACACACGGTACGACGTGATTAATGTTTGAGGGAGAACACCTGGAAGGCCTGAGTGTTTGGGAACTCCTACCCCTTCTATGTTTGCCTCACTGACGTCAGTCTCGTCGCTGCTCGAGCTATCGGGTTCGGTCTTCGTCACAGGCAAGAGGAGGACCGGCTGGCCTGAGACTACAAACATGGAGGTCAGATTTTCATAAATTCTTCACAGAATTATAAAGAATACGCCACGTACCACTAATAAAAGAGCTGTCGGCTCCCGTCAGCGGGTCGATGCAGGCGCCCCCGGGGAGGACCTCCACCCTCAGCATGTCATCTCGGTGCTGCAGCACGTCCTCCTCTGCAGAGGTCAGCGACAGGTTCGCTGACCCCCCCTCACTCCTCATCACATCCGCTTTCCTTCTTCTTGCTGCATGAAGGTATGCGTGAAGGTTAAACATCTCCTGGACCGCGTGGATAAGAACACTGACCTGCAGGACGCTACCTGTTTGCACAATGTTTTTGTGTTTGACTTTCACTTGCTGCCAACTTCTTTTGTAGCCGCTGTCAGACACCCTGGCAGTGAAAAAAAAAAGAAATTAATTCATGGTTACGGTTACTTTTATTTCCCTGAAGGAGTCATCCAAAGGGATCAATCAAAGTGAATCTGAATCTGAATCTGAATGTGGAATGAGTACATACAGTTACAAATACTATACTAATTTCAATTAGAGTTGCTTTCAATGTCTTATAAAAGTCAAAGCGTGGCTCAATAATTTTGGATTTTTACATTTTAATTTTAATTTTAATTTTTCAAAAGTTTGATGAGTGAAGTGAGTTTGATGTTCAAACTTCCAAACTCACATAATCTGATTCCATGACTGTTCAAATGACCTAAAGAATCTAAAGTGGGTTCTTTCTTACGCATTTATTTTATCAGCAATTCTCTGCCAGGCTTCCTCCCTCAGTTTGGAGGCACTTGTAGTGTTGGATTTGGCTGTCAAAATCTCCTTTTCTTCTTCATACAACTTCAAAATCAGCTCCTGCTCTTTAGAGCTGAAAAAGTGTGCCCTCTCCTGTCTTTTCATCTCCCGGGAATCTGGAAGAAAAACACACATAGGTGTAATAACACATATGTACATAGGGGTGTGTTGAATTTGCCTGGTCCTCACCTGTATATAAATTCATGAAGGGCGATCCAGAGTTCGGTGCTCGATTGATCGCCCCTTGCAGCAGAGCGGGTGCGCGCAGTTATCCGAGATGTCTCAATGCAAGATTTAGTAATCAACCGAAGATCCTCGAGCTGGAACTCGTCCGAATCAACTCGGGCTTCACCAAAGTGGCCGGTTGTTCCGGTAGCTGTCACATGACCAGCGGCTGCCGAAACGGAGAAACGGGAACGGAAGGTCGGCGGGTGGATGTCAACCAGCTTTGTTAACCCAGGATTTTCTAATTCGGCTTAAGGCGCGTTCATGTGACGGAGGTGGAGTTTGTAACAAAGAGCAGGTCACGTGCACCAGTTCGCAGCAGCGCGCCAATGTTTTTCTCGTTTTGAGAAATAAACATTTGTCAAACAAGGACACAATCAATCACAAGTATGTTGGTTGTCGTGCTTCTGTTACGACTGCGTCATGATGAACAGTGAGAACGTCGGTAATTAAATACAAGAAAAACTCATCGCCCATAGAATGTCAATTTTTCAACCAGACATGCAAATGTACATTCATGTACAATATGTACTGTCCCATTTTTAGAAGTAAAAATAAATCAGATCACATGTCCAACATGTGATCTAGCTTGTCCTTGATTACAAAAGTTGTTTTTCCTTTTTGTGTTTTTGGTGCTTGTGATTGAACCCTACTTTTTTTCTGTCTACCCTCCGTTCAGACCCTTACACTTGCAGCCTATTTGTCTATCCGCTGTTTATCCAGACATTTTTTGTATTTGTACTCAAACCAACCGCATCATGTCAGTACAAGCAAATAAAAACACAGGTGTGGAAAAGTGTGAGAGTATTCTGCCGACTCGCTCACTCTGACTAAATAAATCAGTTTAACAAGAGACCGGGTACCAAGTATATGTGGTGGCTGTCAGATTCGGAAAAATGTAGGTGCAGTGCAGTGGTTCCCAGTGCTGTCACTCTGCACACACACTCAAACTCACCATATACTAGATGTGTTCTCGCTCCCACACCTGATTTCAATGACAGCTGATCATCGGGCCTCTGTAGAGCTTCATGACACCTCTGGAATATTTGTCACAGGTGTAATTTGATATATTAAAACACATCTCATGTGTCTTCCCACCTGCAATGTTAAACTGTCTGGGACAAATACTTACTCCTGTAAAGGAATTAGAAACCCTCCACATCTTACAGCATGTCAACGCCTCACTTTTATCAAATGAAAACAAATAAAACATGAACAGAGGTAATTAAGTTACTTTATTTCCGTTAAGATGACATTTTGTTTACTGGTCCAGAGCAAAGGAGGAGTTTTTTTCAGGTGTCCTATGTTGAGAACACAGAGGTAAACAATGAGGAGTCAGCTGGGTTGAGTGTGGTCCTTGAACGGAGAGAAGACTGGTCCCTGTTCCAGTTGTGGGGTCTAGTCATCGTGCCCCTCATAGCCGTCAGGAAGGGGGTTCACATGAGGGTTGTGGAAAAGGCTTTTGTTGCCATCGCCCCAAGGGAAACGCTGTCACAATAAAACAACGACATGTTTATAGCTGTGACTCACCGCCTGGCATGTGAATCACTGCAGCTGCGTATGAATACGGACCTTGGTGCGGATGCGGAGGTGGGAGTACGGGACGAACTCTGGCTGTTCGTGGCTGTGGTTTTGCTCTTTCAAGAACATGTTCAACATGCACACGCCAACTCCAGGTAGGGCAACCACAAATGAGAGAATCTTCCATGTCTTTGCTGCATGAGATAAAATGAGAGAAGACTCAACCACAGGTCAAGTTACTTGTAAGTATTTCACAATGATCATCAGGATGCAGCGGTCATAAATCTCCTCTCACTTCTTCAGCTCAGATTGACAACTATGTGGTCACTGTCTTTTAGTCTGTTTTCTCTAGTTGAATGTTGCATTTCATTTCTTTTTTCCCTAACCCTGTGTGTGCTGTGATACATATGCTATATAAATAAATGATATTCCCATTGTAAACTCTGGGTCGTTCAGACTTAAGAGTAGATTGTGTCCACAAAATCATGCAAGCACATTCCTAACACTCATTCTGGACCTACTAAATTTAACCTGGTTTCTCAGCCAGGAGGAAAGATTATTTGTTATCTGAGTTGAATAAAATTCAATATGATTAAGTACAGCAGCATCTTCTGTGACCTTGTCCTGTCCAGCTCATGTTAAAATGTCAAACAGCAACATATTTGTTAGTTAATTCCAGTGAAAGACTATTTGCTGTGTTTGTTGTGTTTGTTTGTCTGCAGTGGATCTTCTGCTTCAACTCATCCTTTATTACTGTACACTTTATTTATATTCACATCCTGGACATTCCAAACTCAAAACCCATTGTATTATTGTAATTGTACAGCGTCCTCGAGTGTCCTTAAATGCTCTTTTATATAAAACGTATTATTATTATTATTCCTGTAAAGAGCAGTTGATTAGGCCATAATGTGACACTGGTGTTGATCTTTCACGTTTGGGACGTGTAGATGAGGACAAGTTTCGCCAGATTTAAAAAATAATGCTATTCGATTTAGAAAATTCTTTAACTTTAGTTATGTTGTCAATAAAGCACTTGAATTAGAGATGACATGTAGTTTGTATGTTAATGTTTTGCTTGTTTCTTCTGCATGCTGTCGGCTCAAGGATGTTTAGCTACCGCTAACATACAGTAGCTAACGCTAGCTCAGCAAGGTCACTGTCTAAACTACATGGGTGTTTTTAAAACAAAGTCAACATTCAAAAGCCAATTGTAACCGGTGCTTCAGTCGGGTTACCTGATTGCTCGCCGTGGCCGCCGGCGGCAGCAGCAGCTGAAAGCTGGCGCCGGGTCTGGGTCACAGTCGACCGGAGCAGCGCCTGAGAGAAGCGTCTAACAGCCGCCATCTTCCTTTCTGCTGAGCGACGCGCAGACCGGAAATAAGTTAGACAGGGTGATCACGCGGAAATGGTCTCTTGCGCCTCTTAGCGGCGAGGAGGGGAACTACACACAGACTCAATAGGGTCAAACGTTAACGTAATAAAACTTTTTATTGTCCTTGTTAAAGAAGTTGTCTGGTGCATACTGCTAGAAATAAATAGAAAAATAATGAGATGAATAACAAAAATACTTAACGAAATTTGTTAGTTTGTGAATTAATTATTGTAAATCTTCTTGTGGAATCTGGTATTAAACAGTTAATTTTGAGTCCCTTGTTAATGTTTAACATATTTGGCATGAAAACAAACAATGGAGATTCAGCTGACCTCTTACTTTCCTGAGCACATCAAAAATCTCTGACTTTGGATTGTAAACGTTTTGCTTGTCATCCATAGAAATTCAGCAGCAAATTCATCTCGTGGCCTCCGAGCGTCTACAGCTTCTCCTTCAGCCATGGAATCACAGTATCAGCAGTTTGGATCATCTGACGGCAGCTCAGTGCAAACGCACCACAGCATGATGGCACAAAAAGGTAATATATCTATATCTATATCTATATATCTAAATATAGCTCTTATAGTATCAGTATTATCAATAGTTACTATTTTCTCTTTAAACGATTAAAAATAACCACTGTATAAGCCCTGCTCACCTGCACATTTATTCATCAAATGTATAAAACCTGTATTTGATTTTGTTTTACATGGAAAAACAAACAAACATAAAACCCATAAAAATTAAACTCTGAAAGTATCTCTGCTCTAGGTCTGAGGAGGATCGTGGTGTATGTGCTGTATGGTGCTGTGGTTCTGCTGTTGCTGATCCTGCTGCTGGTTACTGGCATCAAATGTAAGTCTGCTGATGTGTCTCGTGTCATTCTTTCTCCAATGGTTTCCTCAGAACAAAGTCATCATCTGATATTTTCTTTATTCCAAAGCCTCCCACTTACATAAAGAAATCCTAGATGTGAAAGTCCTTCTTGAAAGGAACAGCCAGCGATCAACAGGTAAGAAAGAAAAGGTCAACATGCAACACTGAACTTCACCCATGTTTCCAAACTGAAGGTGGAGGAACCCCCCAGGATGTCATCTTACAGACACGCCAACCAGTCAGAGGTACAGTGATGTTAAAACATTGTCTGTGAAGGTTCTCAGTCTTCCTGGTCCAGGACTGGGAGAGCTACTTTGGAAACAGAACTGGTTACAAACACGTTTACAATATAATTTAAAAAAATACAGACAATACAAAAAAAAAAAAAAATACAGTATGAGATGACACGATACAATACGTCAGGATATGATACGTCTTATACAGAACTTCTGTTGATTTTTCTGTACCGGTGTTAAAAGCAGTATACGGGAAAAGTTTGGGAAATGGAATCCATTGCAATTACAAGTTCCCCTGTTTAAATGTAATAGTAGTGTAACTATGGTGTCTTTGAATAGTTTGCTAAATGTCGAAGAATGAATGTTCTCAACTGTTTCAAATGTTTCATGTGTCAGTGTTTGACCTTCCAGCAGCATCAACACTGACTACTGTCAAACTGATCTGAAATTCAGTCATTAGCCTTCAAAATATTATGGAAAAATACAGATGATTTTTGATCATTTTGATGAATTTGTTTTATATTATAATTTTAATTATATTCAGATAAGTAATTTAATTACACATTTGTCTCTATTTTTGTCTTTGTAATTAAAGTGAGTCACTAACACTCACCAGGTCACTGTAACTCACTGGGTTAAATCAAACACAAACAGGTTCCAATCCACAGTCCAATCAACAATGAGAAAAAGACAACTGAGCAGGTCCCGTTGTTTATGATTTGACCCTGCGAGTAATATTCGAAGGAGAATTCATGTTCCCTCCATGTGTCCCAACACTGATGTTTGCCAGCCTCCTGTAAGGAAGGATGGGTGTCCTTCCAGAGCAGCTGCTACCTGCTGTCTCCCATCACTGCGAGCTGGAACAACGCAGACGAGCAGTGCCGGACACATGGAGCTCACCTGCTGGTGCTGAACAATGAGGAGGAGCTGGTGAGGTCTCTCACACACGCTCGCACGCACGCTCGCACACACACACACACACAGAATAATCTGCTGGTTCCAGGATTACATCTCAGAAGTGACCGAAGTTGGTTCAAGCTACTGGATTGGACTTGTGGAGCGGGAGAATGAGGGACACTGGAGCTGGGTGGATGGAACGGACCTCACCTCAACACCAATGTGAGCCATGTTACAAAGAGACAAATGTCTGACAAGAGATCGCACAGTGTTCTATACGTCTAACTAGTTACAGGAGACCAGTGTAATTCAAAGTAATTCAATTACTTATGTAAGTATTAATCAACAGTTTCTATATGTTTAATAATATTATTTGATTATGAATGAATGCTGATGATGGGAATTGATGTGTTGTGAGATTTTAACGCAGTTTGACAGTAGTCAGTGTCAAACACGGACACACCGACACACACACACACACACACACACGTATATATTTGAAACATCCATTCAAAATTTGTAAAAGTCATCAAATGCCATTAGTCACATGACTTGAACAAAGTCTTTGAAAAAGTTTCACCACTGTTCAATTTTAAACAGGTGAACAATTCCAATGACTGAATTAGAGTCTGAGTACGTCACGTTGGCTCAATTCAATATAATAATGGAACGGTGATAGAAGTGTGTATGTCCTTCCTGTGTGTGCTCAGGTTCTGGGACGAAGGTCAGCCTGATGACTGGGACTACAGACTGAACGGAGAAGACTGTGGCCAGATTCACGGTGCTAAAATTCGCAAACGCAGGCTGCTGAATGATGCAGACTGTAAGATGAAGTTCAAATACATCTGCGAGAGCCGAGCGTGAGAGACAGCGAGTCTCTCTGAGCAATAAAATCGTCTCAGCTCGGAATAAGTAGTGAGAATAATGTAACATGTTGTTTCCGTCTGTGAGGTTTTCCTTGGATAATAAACTATTGATTTCCAATTTCCCTTTATTCATATTTCTTGTTAAAAACACAGCGACGGTCCCTTGCGGTCACTTGCAGCGGTAACTGGGGAGATGGGCGTTTGCTTCGTTATATTGGGCCTTGGCGAAGCACATGGCTGCGTTCCTGTCGCACTCACAGATGAACTTCTCACAGGGGTCGTTGTTGTCTGAGCGGCAGAGGAAGACCAGTGAAGCCATGTGACAGGACAGCCGTCGGGTGCTGAGGGCGCGGCGGCGGCGGCGGCGTACTCACTCAGGCAGATGGGCGTCTTTGAGGCCTCGTCACACCTGTAGCTGTAGATTTCGGTGTAGGGGTTGTCAAAGAGCGGCCAGCACTCTTCATGTTGCATGGCTGAGCTGTAGCAGCGGTCATGGACCTGACAGCATCTGCGACGTACCACAAAACAAACGGACATGCTGGTGTTGTCGACCTTTGAGTGCACTCGTCTGGGGGACAATTCACCAAAGTTGTCTGTCAATAAATTCCTTTACAGGAATCATCAGAAGGTGTGACAGTGGTCTGAGTGTTTGACATTCGTCAAATATTCACATTACGATTTCCACAGAGATGGATTGACAACAGCAGGGGCCGGTTCCAGGAAGCAGGTTTGATTAACCCTTAAATGAGGGAAAACGGCTGAATTTTCCAAATGTCAAACTCATAATTTTCACCACACTTGCCTTCTGGAAGAGGCCCCAGATGAAGAAGTAAACAACAACATCTTTGTTGTTGTTTACAGCAAATTCCAGCCCACATTCCCAAATGACTTTTACCTCAGAAAAACACAGTAGAATCCAGTACATTAGAATCTGGTATAGTACAGGACAGTGTGCTGAAATACAGCAGGAGAATCCAGTACACCATAGGACAGTAGAGTCCAGTAGACGAGAGTCCAGCACAGGAGAGGAGATAGAATCATTATTCATTATTCATTGAAACAGCTTCTCTACTATTGTATGTCAGACAACTCACTAGATTTCCAAAGTAACTTTGCCAGCACTGGACACATGTATGAAGACCAACAACATGAATACGACAGATTTCAGTTGATTCCGTTCATTCATTCCTCTTCTCCTGCTTGTTGCGGTCGCTCCGTGCTGGAGCTGATCCCAGCTGTCAAGGGGTGAACGTCAGGGTACGACCTGGACGAGGCACCAGCTCGTCACAGGAACAGGAAGGACAGACAACCGTTCACACTCACATTCACACCTGCCAGAGAGGGACCAATTCCCCTCAGCAGGATTTTGGATGTGGGAGGAAGCAGAACCCACACAGACATGGGGAGAGCATGTAAAGATCCCAGACCAGGAATCGAACCTGTGACCTTCGACCGCGCTAACCACCTTCAGTCAAGTCTGTAATATAACTGAAGAATAAACGAGACTGTGACATGCTGAGTGATAATGAACTCACACAGGTGTCACGTTCCCTACACACCTGCAGATGCAGAAGAGAACTGACCTCCTCGGGTCACACGCGTACGTCATCCTCACCCAGCATGGTTTAAACATTCACTCGCAGCAACCGGACAATAAAAACCTCCAAGTCGGTCACCTGTCGAGCTCATCGACGGGCGTCCCGGAGCCGCCCAGCCCGCAGTAACAGCCGTAGTCTGCGTAGTCCAGCAGGGGCCAGCTGTCGGGAACGGTGCAGACGATCATGGACCTGAACTGCCACACAGCTCGGTTACCCAACACTGAAAACAGACCAGAGAGTTGGAGCAGATGCTTCTACAGGGAAAGGAAGAGAACGGAGAGCGTGATGCTCACGGGCCGGGAGGCTGAGCAGCAGGACAAGCAGGGACGAGTTCATGGTGCAGAGGAGGTCTGCGGCGTGAGGCTGAAGGTTTATATTCTCTTCTGACCTTGAGACGGGTCCTGGTGGACAAATGGCAGCTTTCACACAATCTGCTGCTCTTTACATTATGCAACGATTGGTGCTGGATGCACACACACACATTCCTCATATACGTCATCACACACACACACACACACACACACACACACACACACACACACCGGCTCCTTGACTTGACTTTTGTTTACATGGACAGTGGAAACTTGTGGGAACCAGAGCGACTGGTCGCTGTTTACACAGCTGCTTCGAACCCCAGGGAGTCATGTGATCAGCTGGAGACGGAACGATCACACGCATGGAACTTCAAACACACTCGACGTGACAGAGGTCGGAGCTTCCTGTGGCCGAGACGCTGCTCACGCCCAGGAGACATATTGGCTGAAGCACGTACACGCGTGCATGCAAACACACGCACACACAGATGTTCAGATGATCAGATGATCAGATTCAGTCTCATGACGACTTTAAAATCCCTCAAGTAGAAAATCCAGTGTGTAGGTTCATGATTCAAAGCTCCGCCTACTTTTCTCCCCTCCTATAAGATTAGAAAAACAACGGTGTCATTTCTTTCCTGCGTGTCGCCATGAACATCACAGGTCATCTGCTGCTGCTGCTTCTCATCGGTAAGAACCTCTGACATCATGACGAACCTCTGACATCGTGAAGAACCTCTGACACGACGGAGAACCTCTGAAGAACCTCTGACCTGACAAACAACCTCTGACACCATGAAGAACCTCTGACTCTATGAACAACCTGACAAGAAGAACCTCTGACACCATGAAGCACCTCTGAAGAACGTCTGAAGAACCTCTGACATGCTGAAGAACCCCTTTGTTTCTTCTCTCCGGTCAGTGTCAGCCGGTGCGGTGAGCGGCGTCCTGCGGCCCAGGGCCTTGTGGCAGTTTGGGAACATGATCCGGTGCGTGCAGCCCTCCGTCAACCCTCTGCAGTACAACGACTACGGCTGCTGGTGCGGCCTGGGGGGCGGAGGAACCCCTCGGGATGAACTGGACCTGTAAGAGGATGCCGGAGACCAGTCGCTGCGTCGAAACACGGGGGGCCGACTGACACAGCTGCTGTCTTCTCAGGTGCTGTCGGGTGCACGATAAATGCTACGAAAGAAGCAGGAAGGCTCCTGGTTGCACGGCCATCTCCGACCTCCCCTACGTTCTGGTTTACAACTTTGTCTGCGCTGATCAGAACGTGACCTGCTCAGGTGAGACGGACCTGTTCAAACTGGTTTGGCCAGTGAAGGAAGCAGACACGTGGTCCTTCACAGACACGTTCTTCTCTCTGATTTCATGTGAATCAGACAGAAGAACAAGATGATCCGCTGACACTGACGTTGAATATGGCCATTGTTGTCACCGTTGTTGGTCTCAATGAGGCACCACCAACAGTTGGATAAGAGAAAAATTCTGAACACATACGTTGACATTTGTTTTTTCCTGAAAAAGTTAAATGTGATTTGTGTGTATATTTAAACACCATCTGAACCTGGTTCAGTATTAATGGACAGACCTATAAATTTTACAACAAAAACACAACAATAGACACAGATTTTCTATATATTTCATAAAATTATTCTTAGATATAACAATATAATTACTCACAATATGGAAACTAGTATTAATACTAATTAATATAGTTATGAATGCATTAAAAACACAAAGAATATTTATCGTTCTATACTCTTTAGCTTTTTTATATATTTATATTGCATATAAATCATGTTTATGCCTAAAATATAATTATTGCTAATGAATTCATGTGAATTAATTAATTAGTGTTATTATAATAACAACAATGTCAACATTGACATATTAACATCAATAATAATATAATTAGAATTAGAATAGTTCATAATCATACTAGTAACAATAATGAAAATATTAAAATATCTATATTAAATAAACATTACATCTGCTTGTGAGTCTGTTGAATGGAACACGGGTTCGGAGGGTTAATGATGCAACAGCAGTCAACAGACACAAACCAAACATGGCTGCAGACTGTGTGCTCACTCCTATCAGACTAACGTGTGTTTGACGACTCCTATCTGTGTCTGCAGCTGACAACAATAAGTGCCAGGCCGCCGTGTGCGAGTGCGACCGGGAGGCAGCTCACTGCTTCGCCCGCGCCAAGTATAACGTCGCCAACAAGAACCTGGATCCCAAAGTCCACTGCGTCAACTGAGTCACACGAGCAACGAGCAAAATATTCAGAAACATTTAATTCCAGTGTACAAGATGTTTGATTGTGGAAGCTGGAAATAAAACAGGGAGTCTTCCGCTGGTGTATACGAGTGAGACACAGCTCTGGTTACTGCCTTTTAGATCGAGGAAGAAGCTTTAACGGCGTGCATCTGGTCGCACGCGGCTTTGATCAAAGGTTAAAGAACAGAATGGGAATATTTGCTTCTGCATCACGTGTACGACACACATAATCAGGTCAAAAGATAAACGACAGTCACCTTCAGCTAAAACCAACTCAACTCTGATTCCAGGAATGTAAAAAGGAGCTTTAAAGTGATCCGAGACGAAGCTGAAACACATTAAAACACATATTTCCAGCGTCTGTGGGTTATATGGGCTTGTAGAGCAGAGTGGTCACGTACTTCTTCTTGTATCTGTGGGTGGCACTGAGCACCATCACACCGTCCTGAAACACACATGTTCAGTCAGTAAATGATGGACCATTTTTAAAAAATATATATTTTATGTTTTAATTTAAAAAAAAATTAAATAATACAAAAAATAACCAAAAGCGGATGAACGGGTTTTAATGAAACTTTCAGGAAATGCTGATAATGGGACAAGGAACAGGTGACGGCTGTGAAGCCAACGGTTGGTGGTTTGGGTCCACCCAGGGACAGAGGTTTGGTTTCACTGGGCGAGAAGGAACCGTGCATGCGCACAATCAGGGGATTCTACACAAATAAAACATTTATATTTCTGATTTATAAACTATCAACTCTGATTATGACACTATATCGAGAAGAAAACAGACATTAGCAGATGGGGGCGATGTTTTTTGGTCAAGGAATCTATTGATGTAAATAAAATAAGGATTGGTTGATACTTGGTGGAAATTAAAAGTCTAAAAAAATATTGGGTGGAAATGAGCTGCTTGGTGGAGGTCTGTGCTCCCCGAGTGCGTTCGTAGTTGACACACTGAGGCACTGAGCACTGACGTTACCTTGATGGAGAGGGCATACAGGTGATTGAGCATCACGTGGTTGGGCTCTGGAAGAAGAGTCGGGTCGCACTGGAGAACAGAAAGAACAGACACAAAACAGAAGGAAAACAGACAGAAAGAGAATAGAAGGAGAACAGACAGAAAACAGATGGAGAACGGACAGAAAACAGAAAGAACAGAAGGAGAAATGATGAAGAACAGAAGGAGAACTGGTCTCATTAGGACGTTTGTGAGCACAGATGAGTTTAGCGTGTTTGCGGCTACGCACAGAGATTCCCGTGTCCTTGTTGAGCAGCACCTGCAGCAGGTGCGGAGGCAGGATGGGAGGATGGCTGAGCTTCTCCTCTGACTTGGGGACGTAGGCGTCCTGCTGGTAGGGTCCAGGAGGAGAACTGGACAGGTCTGTTGGAGAACCAGCACACGATCAGCACCCTGAGTCAAATGACACCGATCAGCGGGCGCGTTCCGTATCTGAGCAATCACACAGCCAGTCTGTCTCCATAGCAACCGCCAAATCAAGAAGAACACTTCACTTAATTGCTACGTTAATTTAGACATTGTTACCGTGGTGATGTGAAAAGCAGCAGCAGCGGCTCTATTTCACGGTTTGTTGGAGGAAGCAACTGAGCTGCTCATTTACTTCACATGCCCAGTTTGAATGGTGCTGATGCGTTCGTGGACATCTAGTAAATACGTGTCCTTCAGTCGGTACCTGACACATCTGCAGAATCCTGGGAGTCAATGCGGAGGGCATCAAACACCTCAAAGTCCGTCCTCTTCACCTGGATCACGTTGTTCACCGTTCCGGTCTTTGACGTCACGACGGCCTGTGAGAACACGGCCGGCCGGTGAGAAACACCAGGAGGATGGAGTGAAAAGAGCTGTGAGATCACTCACCCCGGTCGGATCCAGGATCCACTGTCCGTCCACGCAGAACTTGTACTGGTGCTCTCCCTCAGGCAGATCCACGATGGCCACAAAGTTATTCCGACTGCGTTTGAGACACAATGTTTGACACACGGGGCCAACATGGAGGAGCGGCATGAAGAACCCGGCTACCTTCTGTTCAGAGGGATCTTGGAGGCCCAGTTGTTGAAAGAACCCGACACGAAAACCTCCTTGGCGCCTCCCGACCACCTGAACACCGTCGGTCGGGCCTGAGCTGGACTCTTGCTGTCGCTCTCCAGGTCCTGCTGCCAGGCCAGGAATTCCTGCTCCTCCAGTGACGCCTGGACAACGTGACGTCAACGTGGTCAGTGTTGTTCATGTGTTGTTCGACACTTCCCCTCAGATCTGATTGGGTTTCTGGTATTTTAAACGTTTCAAACGCTCTGTCTTAATCTCCTGTTGGGAATTAGTATAAAAGCTGCAGTGTAAAGTTATACGACCGGTGAGCTGACAGAACAGCTCGGTACCTTTGGATCCTCCCTCTGGAACAGGTCGGCGTCCTCGGAGCTGTCAATCAGGATGTTGGGACGCGCCTCCTTCCCTCCCTGCTGACCGTCTCTGAATGACCTTTCACCCCCGGCCCGGTCGCTGCTGCTGTTCCCCATTCTGATGGCATCAAAGCCTGCGAGACATAAAACAGGTTCAATGGGACGGGTGTGTGTAGGTGTGTGTAGGTGTGTGTAGGTGTGTGTGAATTTTTCAGAACTTTTTTTAGAAAAGCTTTTCAACGTTGATTACTCTAGGTGAGTCGTTTATGTACATGGGTACTACTGGTAGTACGAGTAAAGATAGCAGAAAAAAACAGCTTAAAATATCTGATTTAACGTCATAACGCAAAAAAAAGCCACACACACACACAGAAAAAAAACACTGGTAATTTGAATAAATTCTAGAGTTGTATAAAGTACTTGAATATTTGTTCTTATTTGTGTTTTACTATCGGTGCATACTGGTTTGTCCTGGGACATCAAGGTCTCTGGTGGACCCTACTGGTCTCTGGTGGACCCTACTGGTCTCTGGTGGACCCTACTGGTCTCTGGTGGACCCAGGTGGTCTCTGGTAGACCCTACTGGTCTCTGGTAGACCCTACTGGTCTCTGGTGGACCCTACTGGTCTCTGGTGGACCCTACTGGTCTCTGGTGGACCTTTGAGACCAGCAGGTCCTCAGACGGGCTTCAGCAGCACCAGTATTCCTGCAGCGCTGGATCCTGGGAGAACCTGCAGTCGTAGAAGTAGAATGTATCAGACACTCACCTGAGTCTTCTTACA